>JAXBDA010001507.1:0-48022 GCA_036023075.1 Gaultheria prostrata | reverse complement strand
GGGTGCGGCTCGGGGGGGGGGTGCGCAGCCCGGGCGGTGGGGTGTGGGGGGGGGAGACACCTTGGCAGGAGGTGTGCGAGTGGAGGCATCCTAGTTCAGGGGGTGCGGTACTCAGGTTTCTAATCGGCTGCGAAGAGACTAGCTTGCAGGGATACATTCATTCAAGTGATTGTTTGGAGTTGGCAACAGACGCTTGCTAGTTGTAGCAGATTGGAGGTGGTGAATGGGGGTGCTGCCGGGACTGCATTTACCCACTCGGTGTGGAGGGGGTGATTGTTGGGTCCACCCCGTGTGGGCTGGTTGGGCTTAGGCCTAGTGGGAGGGTTTAGGGTTTTCTCAATGTAACTCTTTAAATACTCGTCATGTCTTGTTTTATTTTGTGTGATAAAAAAGAGAGAGAGGTAGTGAGTAGAAGAGAGAGATACACGAGAGAACGATGAGGAAATCATTGTAGTGTGATTGTGTAACCACAATTATTTCTGGATTATAGTGAAATCCCTCTCCCTGTGGAAGTAGGTCCGATTTGGCCGAACCATGTAAATTGGTGTGTCTTGTTCTTGCTTGATTTACTGTTTTCATGCGTGTGGTGTGACGTTTGGCATAACATACACCACACTCGCGTACTCTAAGTGCACAACAACGCATCTCAACCGCTCAAAAGTATTTCCGACTTTCCGGTTTTGAATAAACTATTTGACTCTTCGCGCGAATAATCTTTTAAAATTCGGAACATAAATTTTTGAAATGAATAATTGTGATGCGTTGATGTGCATATGAAGTACGCGAATGTGATGTACCCATAAGAACGTTGTTATTCCATCTCCAAGCCAAAACAAACGAGCACCAAAGGTGGTTAGTTTTAGGCAATGATAAGTTTGCTCAAAACACCACACATCCTGAACCCGAATTGTACATATGTTATTATTATTATTATTATTTATTTTTAAAAATTGCACATATGTTTGAACAGCACGTAAAGCACAGATCTCTCTCTCTCTCTCTCGCAAAGATATTTTCTCCCTCCCTCTCTTGAAACTTTACCCTCCGGGACTTTCATGTCTCCTTCGTAGTCTCTTCCCACCCCTTCTCCGTGTTAATTTCTTCCCTCTCTCTCTAGGGCTAATGACGTACGCACGCACAACCCTCCATAAGTGCATATTGAATCCTTCCGAGTAATCTCCAATCGAGGTATTCCCCCAAACATCTCGACTCGCCTCACTAACTGAATCGATTCCGTACCCTGCAAAATCTTGGCGTTCTTGAATTGAATTTGTGTTCTGTTTTAGGTTCTTGATTAACCTGTAAATAATGGTGAAAACGACGGAGAATGGCGCTGTGATTGCGCCCTTCCTGCTAAAATGCTACGAGATAGTCGATGATCAGTCGACGGACGGTTCGATTTCGTGGAATTCGACCGGCGACAGCTTCGTCATATTCGACGTTACGGGTTTCGAAAGCGAATTGCTGCCCAAGTACTTTAAACACAAGAATTTCTCCAGCTTTATTAGGCAACTCAATATCTATGTGAGCTTCTTTATCTTAACTTCTGCTTGTTTTTACTCCTCATATGGACATTTTTGTTAATTGTGATCATGGATTCAATAAATCATCGATGTGATTCGCTCTTTCTGTTGATGATAAAAATCCAATGATCCTTGTTCACTCAATTCATCTCCCTGATTATTGGAGTGATAAAGGCAGTATGATGAAAACCATTTGATTGTATTTCTCATACATAAGTAGGCAGCTGAGACAGAAGCAGGATTTCAAAGTTGGGCGGGTGAACATTATAACAAATTGTAGCGGATAGAAGGGGATATTACTTTTGTCTATATAAGATGTCAAAATGCTACAAGAACTATTCGATCAAAGTTTTTATACATATAACGTTGTTTTTTTCTCAAAACTCTTGGTTGGGCGGGTTTTAGATTGTTCAAAATGATGTTGGGTGGGCGAACATATGAAATTTTAACGTTTTTGTGATAAAGCTACTACAACTGTAGTATAAATTTGAAACGTGGGTGGGGTTCTCGCCTGGCCTCATCCACCATTTGGCCCGTCCTTGATAGGACGGTGTTTGTTATTTATTGTCACTAAACTTGCATGAATCTGACTATGAAGCTCTGTGAACATGCTACTTAGCAATTCTATGTGAGATCATTTTGCTTGTCTCTCAGAGTTGCAGTTATACATTTTTTATGTGTCACTTCATGATGAAGTTACATCTAGATTCCAGAAATAATGAGAATCTGTTTCTAGCAGGAAAAATATTTTGTTTCTTAGCTGAAAGTTAGTCTGGTAGTTTTTGAAAATCAGTTTCGGGTTTTCGGTGGTTGATTTCTAATTGGTTTTGGGCTGTTACTGTTGGTACAGTACATGATGCACATTAAACCTAGTAGCATTCGATCTTACGTCTTTTCGTGTGATCCACAAAAGGTTGTTGCCTCGTCGATATTCTAGTTTCATCTATATTGCAACCGATACAATGAGGAACCTGGGAAATGCATTAGACATGATTGAGAAATGGAAGTTTGAAAATGGATTGTTGGATACAAAACAAGAGACAAGGCTATCCAATGTATGCTGTGTTAGCTACTGTTTTGCAGATGAATTTTCTTAGCTACTGTTTTTTGCAATAGACTTGTCTTATTAGGAATGATCTATGATCCTATATTGGGGACTAGATGGGTTCTGTTATTGTTGTTGTTGTTGTTGTTGTATATGTATAAAATTCTCTTTGCACAAAATTAGTAACCGTTCCAACTTCCAAGGTCTTGATGTTCACGTTCTTCTTTGAGTGATGTATGATATTTTCTGTTTTATCTCATCAACAGTATGACAGATTTAAATATATTCTTTCTTGTGAGGGCGAAAAATCATTTACGATACTGAAATTAGGGTAATTATATTTCTTTGAGCAGTTTGGCTAATGTGGGGGCCCGTATGCAAGTATAGTTGAACTTTGAGTAGATGATTTCTTGTATATTTTATTTTCATGTTGAATCTGGGGGTATGATTGTTTTTTAGTTTATTAGGGCATGTAATGATGTAACATGTTCTAGTTTTGAGAAACAATTTTTTTTTTCCGGAAATTATATAGCCAATAGATATTTTTTGAATTTTTTGTGCCATTCTGGTAGTTTTGTAAATTCCGGATTTCATGACTAAAACAAGAACAAGAGGAATTATTATGGGAACTTAAAATTCTTTCTTTTTTGAGCCATAGTAGTCTAATCTCTCAAGGCTTCTAGTGGTGAAAGGGCTTACTGGTCACATAGATGAAAATAAATGTGTCTAGTGATTTTGGGACTAGTGACCCCCAATCAATTGGGGTCGGCTACATGGGATAAATGTAGTTACTATTAGTATGAGACTAGCCTTCGAACTTATTGACTTAGAAGAAGTGGTTCCCATTCCCAGTAGGTTATTGAGACTACTGACCATGAAATGTAGCTGTTACTAGCAAGGCTATGTCTACATACTTGATCCAAAATGTATTTAAAAATTATAGTTTTCTTCTTCATTTCCTAATATATGAGCGCTTCATAATCATGGTTACTACTTTTTTTGTATATATATTTTCATGTTGGCTGAATTATTAGAGCTGTTTAAGCATTCATATTTATCATATTTATAACACAAAATCTAAAACGGTACTTGAAATTATAACGGTACCGAGACCGGTACGGTATTCAGAACCTCGGCTGCAATTCATCATGGAAGTCGAGTTATTCACTTTTCTTTCACTTTCATAGTACTGATCAATCTGCTGCTCAAATTACGAGAAGGCAAAAACTCTATTGTCTTCAGATAAGATGCATTGTGAAATTGCATTAATAGTAAAATGCGCTCCTCTAGCTGGTCCAAGTTATACTAGCAAGTAGATTAAACTCTAATTTGGAGTGTTTAATTCGGTTGCATTTAAATACAACAGACTTTTGTTGTAGTTTGTAACCACCTGAGGAGAGTTCTTATCAAAAACCTTTGCACATTTTATCTCCTCATTTAAGCTTTCTTGTTTCCATGAACATTACTGGGTCACATGCCATTGTATGCTGAAAAGCATATATGAAAGTTGCTACTGAATACTGGAAATTGCTTGGTTCTTATGATTCACTTTTCTTTAACGGCACAAGGGTGTACTTTGCGATCACCAAGCTTTTTTTCCTTGGGAAGTGGTGAGAATTTGTTTGTGACAGAGGAAAAGTTGTGGGGAAGGGTCGTGGCTTGTACGTGATGGCTTCTTCATTTTGTTAGAATTTTTGGGAGAACAGACAGAAAAGGACAACGAGATGTCCTTGAGGAAAGTACATCAGTCTTCACCTTGTATGATCTTTTCGATTTCGAGGGAGTAGATAGTCAAAATTAAAGTATCACCTTGTCATAGGCTAGGCCAAAATTTTATGGTGTTTCTGTTACCAAATAATATATTGAAGCTGTTCTTCTTGTTTCCGACTTGGGAATTGTTTGTTATTCATTGAAACTGTTATAGGTGTTATTGTTGAAATGAGCTACTTGTGCATTCATGGCCTGCGATTAGAGCAAGCTTGACCTTGTAACATTAATAACTGGTAAATATCTAAATATGCAGGGTTTCAGAAAAATCGACACGGATCGCTGGGAATTCTCGAACGATCAATTTATCAAAGGCCAAAAGCATCTTTTGAAAAATATCTGTAGAAGAAAACAGCCTCAGGGCATGGTCCAGCGGAAATCATCTCAGCAAGAGGACAAGGGTGTCGAAGCAGTTGAAGAAGATGTGAACTCGAAGTTGTGGGAAGAAGTGGAGAGTCTCAAAACAGACAAGAATGCCCTGACACAGGAGCTGGTTAAACTCCGGCAGCACCAGCAGACCTCACAGAGTAAGCTGGTAGTTCTCAAAGAACAACTCAAAGGTATGGAAAAAAATCAACAACAGATGCTTTCATTTATAGTAATGGCCATGCAAAGTCCTGGGTTTTTGGTTCAGTTGCTCCAGCCAAAAGAACAGAACTGGCGAATGGCTGAAACTGGCAAGACTGTACTCAAACGAGTTATAGATGATATAGAACCGGTTCCTTCTGATGGAATGATTGTGAGGTATCAGCCGCCCGTGGCTCAATCTGCAGAGCCTTTAAGTCCACCTACTTTAGATTCTGGAAATTTGGAGTTGGACCTTTCTTCTGATGAAGTTAGAGATCTTTTTATGAACATTGACTTCACTCCAGGACCCATGGATGAAAAATTACTTTCTCCGGAAAGTCATTGGCCCATGGTTATTCCAGAGCTACCGAATGATTATGCTATTTTGGAACAGATGCTTCTGTCTAGTCCGGTATCAGAAAATAAGGAAGATGGTGATTGTGACACCGGGGAACTTCTGAACTGTGGAATGGAAATTGAATCAACATCATGCGGAAGACAGCAATTATCTGGTGAGTTTGAACATGAAGCAAAAACAGTGGAGGATCCTCGGATTATGAAGATGGATAGAGTGGCATTTGGAAATCAGCTGGATGAAAATCAAGCTATGGAAATTCTTACTGAAAAGATTGGGCTTCTTGCTTCTGAATGTAACCTCGAGCATCAACAGAACTTTTAGCTTGATGGGGAAGAATATTACTAACTGTGCTGAAAGTTTGGAACCTCTGGTCCTGTTACCTCTTTCTCAGAATAAAGTAAGTTCACTTGTCTAAACTGAAGGGTACGCGAACTGGAAAGAAATGAAGAGATCTCTCACAATCATTTTTGAGGAATAGCATGGTAGTACATTTCCCAGGAAAATCGTACTGAATTGTTTCCTATCTACTATTTTTTCTCTTCTTGTTTTGTTATTTCTTTACTGCTCTATGGAGGAACTGAAATACAGAAAATTACTATGTTCCTTCTCGTCTTTTTATTATCCTAAATATATATATTTTTGTTTTCCTTGCTACTTTTTCCAGCTTACTATGGTCCTCAGAATCATGGGTGCTCTCTATATAGAATAATAAAATCATCCTACCTTCAGAATTTTGGCTAAGGATCGTAGCCAGTTACAAGTTGCCGAGTGGGTTAATAATTAAAAACAAGGAATCCTATTTGTCGGGGTTTTTCAGCATTGTATCACCAAGTTACATTGCAAAGATTATTTGTTTTCGCTATTTAGTGATCAATTATTTCAAAACTAAGAACCAAAGCATGGAACTTTTAGTGATGGCATAACTTCAATTTTTTGTACTCCTTACTAGAGATTCATAACTATCTATAATGGCATACTCCCTTAATTGCTCATCAGTACCTCCCCGGTGGACCAATGGCTTGAACATCGCCAATTTCTTCGGTTGACAAGATTTATTTCTCTCATCTTTTGCCTGATCTGTGACTTATGTGTACATGTGTGTTTTTTCAAATTTTCGTGGTAACATGTTAGAAGCTGGGAAATTCAAATCCGGTGACAACTCCGGCTGAGAGGGCTGTGATATCCAACCACAAACTGGCAGCCCGGTGGTAATGTTTTTTCATTTTTTGAACAGCAAAAAAAAAAAAAAGAAGAAATTTTATTAATCAAATTTAAAGATTACAAAGGACGAGCGATGGGATCATAACGCAAGAGAAGAAACTTATGAACTAAAACTTGGACATTATCAAATTTAAAGATTACAATGGTTTTACACAGTGTTCTAAAAGGCGACCGAATACTCGGCGCCTAGGAGCTAGGCAGGCTCCTAAGTGTTTGTCTAGGCGCCGAGCCAATTAATCGGTGCTAGGCTGCTACTCGGCGATTAAATCTGCTAGGCGCTAGGCAGTGCTAGGGGGCTAAGCAGCTGATTAGGCGGCTAGGCGGTGTAATTTTAAAAGATTAGGGGTGGCCTGTAGTGTAATTGTTCTATGATCTGTAGGAGAAGCAGATGAGTAATTGACTAATAATTTAGAAGTACTTATTCATCTGATTTTGAACTTTAACGCCGACCTTCGCATTTTCACTTTGTTTTTATGTTATTTAATATTTTGTTCTACGTATGTTGTTGTATATGCTCTCAAAACTTGGGAAGGGGATAGGAGAATATTTTTTTTTTTTTTTAAAAAAAGAGGAAAATTCACATAATGTCTAGGCGCCGAGTAACCACCAAGTAATGAGCCTAGGCGCTAGGTGGCACCCAACCGTCCGACTAGCACCTAGTGACTTTTAGAACATTGGTTTTATATCTTATGGGAGGACGAAATTTTTTGGTAAACAACTGACAGCTTTGCTCACACATTTACCCATATGTATATACCAGTATTGCAAATCAGGGAGGAGAACCTACTTCCCTCAACTCTTTCACAGTATTGCCTCATCTGCAGTGATTTTTATTAGCACAGGACCAAGCCGCAAGACTCATGAATGGGTCCAAACCACGGGACTGAACCACAGGTCCGGACCGCGAAAATCAAACCGCGGGACCAAGGAGATGATCAACCGCGGGATCGAGGAAGTGGTCAACCGCGGGACCTAGAACAGGTTATAATTAAGTGCCCGGTCCGAGAGTAGCTTGGACAAGCATGACCTGACCGAGATGGTTGGCCTGAGTATGGCATAGACCGGGAATGGCTTTACTTGAGCATGGCATGGCCAAGCAGATGCCACAAACAAGACTTTGTTCCAGATCACGAACAAGCTCAACTGCGGGACCCAACAAATAAGGTCAATCGCGGTAACGGAGATGGGGTACCAACCGTGGGCCAATCTTCAAGCAATAGATGAAATACTCATGGAGGCAGAAGAGCACCCCCCAAAAAAAATGATCTCAAGAACGTTGACCGCGGAAAAATGTTGGCAAGAAAAAGGATTCTCGAACCATGAAGGCATTGGGCCATGCTCGGATTGAGGTTATGCCCGACAACACCTCGTGCTTGGAGTCGGGCCATTCCAGTGGCTATTCGGTAATGGGTTTTCCTCTTAAACAATTAGCCCAGTTTCCCATTTGATTTTATCAGATTTTGATAAAATCAACACTAGATTTTATCAAGTGAAGAAGAAAGTTTGATAAAATTTCGGATTTTTGCACTAAAAAATCTGAGATTTTATCAACTTTTTTCCTCACTTAATAAAATCAAGGGTTGATTTTATCAAATCTTGATAAAATCTAAATTTTATCAAATCTTGATAAAATCTAAATTTTATCAAATAGGAAATTTGGCCTTAGTAGCTCAGGGGCAGTTGAGCCGCACTACCCAATTGCCAACCGAGGGACCCACTGGTCCATTTCCGCTGGACTTAATCCCGGAGCCAGGAACACATCCTTTTGGTCGCATGGGGTACTTAGCCCGTGTGGATGATTTTATCACACGGAGTTTTGAGCTTCAAATGCTCTCCGCGTTACTTGGACCATCTTTGAAGAAGTCAAAATCACATAATTTATTCAGGAGAGTTGGTAAAGAATAGGGGAAAAAAACCCCAGAAAATGGACAGGAAAAGGCAGCCAAGGGCTGTGATTCAACCATTGTAGCGCCAGTCTTGGCTGCCTTTTCCTGTCCATTTGCTGGATTTTATTTCCTGTTCCTTACCTTTTTCCTTTATTCACGGGTCTGAGATCACAAGACTTCAGACGGATCAAGCACGAATGCGTGAACAAAATACAAACATAACGCAACTTTAGCACGGCACAACCCGAATTCCACAAAGACTTAAAAATTAGTCAAAGACGTGGCTCGATCGCGCCATGGCCTATCCAGCTCGGGTCTCAGACGAGAGGTGACGAGAAGATGAGTAAGATTTTACTACAAATATGAAGAAAGAAGCTCCAAGACTCGAAGAGTTTTACTTTGCGTGACTGTAGGGAGAAAACGAGCCCTGCAGGAGCTAATCTAAGAGGGTAAAATTACCACGGACACGAGGCATGAGACCCGAGGAGACACATGGAAGAAAATGAACGAGATTTGGAGTTAAGAAAAGTTATTCAAAGTCGTGAAGCCCACTCCCGGGAGTCCACAACTCGGTTCGAAAAGCCCAACCATGGGTGGCCATCATCGGGTTCCAACCCCGGGTGGCCATCACCGGGTTCTCACCCCCGGTTTGCTCAGCCCCGGGCCAGCAACCTCGGGCATCCCAACTCCAGAGCCTCTTCAACCATGGGGTCCCAGCTCCGGATCTCCCAACCCTGGGTCCTTAACCTCGAGGACCCAGCTCCGGATCTCCCAACCCCAGGGTCCTAGCTCCGGATCCCCACTCCCGGATTCTCACTCCTGGGTTCCAATCCTGAGTCATTTGATATTTATTTTCTTTACTTTAATTTATTTTTGAAAATAAGAAAGTATCCCCCTTTCGAAAACAATTGCATTGCCAGAAAATTGAAATTTCAATCTTATCAAAATCTCATCCTCCCACTTTTAGTACAAAGGCGAAAAACAATGACTTTTTCTCCGATGAAAAGGGCCGAAAGACAACCTTCCTGTACTAAACAATCATCTGATTATACCATTCGACTCAGAAAAATCCAAGGAACAATTACCGGGACATTTTATCGGCAAAATCAAAACTTTTTAGAAAAGTGATTTTTCCATACTTAGCCACATTTTCGAGCTTCAGACAAGGCCACCTCGATTAAGAGGCGGCCCTATGGTGACGCGACCTATGCCATTCCAGTCTCGGATGAGAGACGATGATGAAGGAATCGATTATGATTCCCCAAGATTTTAGGGCACGACAAAGAGAGACGTCGGCCCTCAAAAGATGATTTGACTTGGACAATGCGTTCCGTCCCAGGGAGGGGGAGCCATTTAGAGGCTTGGTCGCCGTAGTGGCATGACCGAGGAGGTAATGATCATGCCGCTCACGTGGTGATAGCGAGGTAGATCCTCGACCGTGCCCGATAGCGACGATGGCGAGACCAAGGCAGACCTTGACCACGCCATTTCTCGAGATTATTGGAGATTTTGTGGTTTGGTGGCTAGGAACAAGGGTTTGCCACAGAGAGGCACCCGTGGGGGCATTTGTAGAGTAGCACCCTCGGGACCCTCCCGCGGGTGTCGCGAGGGACCGCAGCCTGACGGTACAAAGGAATATTCGCGCACATTTTTGTGCGATACATGCCCATAATTTATTAGTCCACTCGGCCCAGAAGAGAGGTCGAGTGGCCTATAAATAGGGCACTCCCTCCCATTAGGGGAGGACACTTAGATGGATTCAAAGGGCAATTCTAGAGTGAGAAACATTCTTTCTAGAGAGAAGTTACAGTTGATTCTTGCTCTAATTGGGTGACGAATTCCTGCCAAGGGTTCTTCCCTACTGTTTTGCCTTGTTCTTCACCAGTCTACATATTCTCCACTAGTCCCATCAACTAATCGTCCATTATTCTCATCCCCTGTAACGCCCCAAATTTCATAAACATAATTAAATACATAATCCACGTGGAGGTCAACACCTTCCACGGTCAAAGTCAAATTACATGTTCAAGGTCAACGAAAATCAAAGTTTGGTGTACCCAAATCGTTTACATAAACCAGATAGTCTTCACAGAGTTCTAGTCAAAATACATGAATTATAAGTTAAACGTTCATCTTTTAAAAAATATAGTACTAGTCCAAGATGATCATGTAACTCGCCCAATTAGCTTTCAAAATAATGAAGTCATGCATGCACGCCACACACCAAGTCATGTTCCTCCTTGCTGAGTACCTGAAAATTATAAGGGTGAGCTCACTAGCCCAGTAGGAAAACATATATCTATTCTAAATGTAAATGAGATGCTCATGAGGTACAACAAAGGAAGGAAATTCAATAAGAGTAACCAAAGAAGTCACGGAAGGTCGAACATTGAAGCGTAGTTCAAGATTCGTCATATTAGATCAACAATCACTCCGTTGTGTCCAAAACATACCAAGTGTACCACTCACGCTCTCTAAACACTCTCATCATGCATCTTATTCAATTATCCCATTCAATATAATCCGGGCATACCATAAAGGCCCCGTGTCACTCCGGGCATACCCTTTCGGGCCCCGTGTCACTTCGGGCATACCTTTTCGGGCCCCGTGTCAATATTTTCATCACTTATTACCATTTCATGCTCAATCGATTCATTTAAGTGTCCATGCAATGGCTCAACTCAAATCAACGCTAAAAAATCCTAGTTCGCTAGATAACCATCAACTCGCGTCATTAAGTGTCAAACTCATCACTTGAATCCCAAGGGAACTTAAGAACTCAACAAATACCTTTCATGATGTTCAAGGTAAGCATCTCAAAGTGTTTCAAATCAAAAGAACAAGTATAGCATCTACGTAACTCGATCGAAGGTCAAAAGGGGTCAAGATATGCCAAATTGACAAAAAGGGCAGTTGGATTGATCCATAAGCAGAGGTGGATCGGTCCAAAAGTGCCAGTTGGATCGGTCCATGAGCAGAAGTGGATCGCTCCAAAAGTGCCAGTTGGATCGATCCATGAGCAGAATTGGATCGATCCAAAGTGCTCAGTTCCCAAAAAAATAAAGTGGATCGATCCATGAGCAGAGTTGGATCGATCCAACTGGGTTACGAGCCAAATTTTGCACAACTTAAGGGGATTTTGATGGGTTTTGATCCAAGGGTTTTGTGAGAACTTAGGAAGGTGAGTTAGGCCATCAACTTGGGATCCAACAACAACAACAACAAGTGGATACAATGTACGATTCATTGGTTAGATTCATATGACATTTTCTCCATTTTCAAAGTGGTTAAAACACAAAAAGGGATATACCCACAAACAATCAACATTATACATTGAGAATTGATAGAGATTCCCCTACCTCTTGGGATATAGACTAGAAAACACCTCCAAAGTGAAACCCTAGCTCAAGCTCCAAACTCCAAGAAAATTTCTTCAAACACCGGGATGAAACAAGCACACCAATGCGTAGATCTCGAGATTTTAGGAAGCTTTTGTGAAGGAATTAAGGTTGGAAGTGGGGGATTGACTTGGGTTGGTGTGGATTGAAGTTGGAGGAGTTATAGAGGACAGAGGAGGAGGGAGAGAGGGCTGGCCTCTATTGGCGGGGTTTGGTGTGTCTCTCTCTCTCTTCCACCACACACACACAATAAATATACACCCATATAATTACACCTCAAGTTCAAATGTGACTTGTGTAAATCAAATACACCTCAATCAACTTATATCTCACCAACACTCCAACACTAAGTCAATTTCATCATTTCTCATCATTCCTCACATTACCCCATTGTTATTTACGATAAATAAATAAAAAATTTCGGGTCTTCACATCCCTAGTCAACTAATCATTGATTTACGTACCCTACTAATTTCACCTTCTTACAACACTATTCAAAGGGAAAAGAAATTATATACTGTGGATCTAGTATATATGTGCCGCAGAATATAAACCACATTCTACATCTCATCCATTCCTATCATCCACCTCACAAAATCATCACATCGAACATTTAAAAACCTAGTATTCACAGAGTGGTCACCAACCGAATATCCTAATTTCAAGCTCTCTCTCTCTCCCACCCCCCCAAAAAAAACCTAACCCTAAATCTACAAAAGGGTGAAGATGTTTACCTCGAAATCAGCAGATAAGATGCAATCACGGAAGCAATGGTCGGTGGGGTTCGTTGGTGGTGTCTGTCAATGTTCATATGTGGTGTTCGTCGGTGGTGGGGGTGTCTCGTTCTCTCTCAAGGAAAGGTCTGATGTATTTGGGATGATTTGGTTGAGAATGGGATTTAGATAGTTTGGTGGTTTGAAGCCAAAGGGTTACGTGAGGGCATGTATGTCATTGCAACCACAAATCAAATCAAACACCGTTTGGCCTTATTTGACGGAAGAGAGGCGTCATGAAATTAGTTACAGAGTAAGGGAGGGGATAGTATTTTCTGGAACCACAAGGGACGTCCGTGTATTTGTCAGAAACCTCAGGGGAGGTGAGTGTAATTTACCCAACAAAAAAACATAAGGACAAAGCTGCAGCACTGTTAAACTGTATTTCATTATAATCACTCATCTTCTCTCAACTTGCAATGAATTATTCTCTAGTATATAAAGATGGAGATAGATGCATAACATCATGATCACTAATAGAGAATCATGCTCTACGAAACAATTTTGTGCAGCTGAGAAACCTGATTTCTTAAAATTGAGAACAATGACATGCAAATGTAGCTCCTACCAACTTTGGTTTGTCAAATCCTCTGACACTGTATTAGTTAAATGGACCCAAGTAAGAAGATGGGGTATCCGTTGGAAGTGTCTGTTAGGAGTTACCTACTTTAACTTTTGAAATTCAGTAGACGTGATGCGAAAATGTGGATTTAACCTCCTTCTTACTGTACTTAGAACTTACTGCATTTAATTTTGTGTGGACGTAATGCTCAGAACGATTCAAAACACAATGGTCCAAATTTTTTGGCTCAATAATTACGCATTGGAGTTCATTTGGCCGGCTGCCGGTCAGGGCATTAATGGTGCTCACTTTTTGTTCGGATCCGAGATTTTTGTCTTGCAACATCTCTTCATTGGACTAGCGCAATTATTTTGTTTAATATTTTCCCTCCATAGATAAGTTATAAGTGAATACATTTAAAAACAAAATATATCCCCTTAATAGATATTCTTTATCATCAAAATCATACTCATCAATCCTTGGGGCTGATAAACTTCCCCTTTTGATTATGACAATTCTAAAGGTTTTCAATATAGATACGATAAATTAAAGACAATTGGGGTCCAAAGACTCTAAACAAGACCACAAGGTGTTTCGTTTCTTTTCAATCGTGACTGGTTGCCAAACATAATTAAGTTGCATCTACGAATCATGTCATGTGTACCATGAATAACAAGAGCTAAAGTAAGCATGCATATTTGGAAATTCATAAAAGAGAAAACATTACTAAAAGACAAGTACGTAGGCACTAAACAAGTCCAATATCAAAAACTCAATATAACTCGTTTGTTTGTTTCAATATGTGACAAATTCAATCATTTTCAAGATATTATCATGTCATCCAACTATTTTTCCAAAATACATTTTTTAAAGGAATATGATGGTACTATAAGATTAGTAATAGATGACATGTTCAAACGATCCATACCTCAAATTATTATGATATGGGCCCGAGATTCATTTCCAAATAGAAACATTTGTCTTTCTAAGAGTCTCATGCAGAATGTAACATATCCAAAATCTCATCTTCATTTTATGAACAAGTTATACCATACTGTAGAACCAATATCCCTACAAAAAAAGAACAAAAAACAAGTTAATAGAACATACACAAGTAACCAACAAAAATCTTATAGTGGATAAGGGGAGAAAAAATAATAGTCACCGCTACATCATCAAAACCTTCCTCATTGAAGTGTGTAGAGAGATTTCTAATATATCTGATACACTATCCAAAATTATTTTTGTGGCTCTGTTTTAGTTTTGCTTTCTCCTTTAGTGTCATTGTTTTGAGAAGATGGTCTATCCAACTCCCAGAATAAGAAAGGAGTGGAGGAATTGCATTCCTCATGTTAATTCCATCAGAAGGTATGTATTTCCTTCTAGTATTGCTTTTGCGACAACTAAGAAAGGCATTGATGCAGCTTATGAGGGAAAATTGATGCATTGTGTCCAAAAAAATGGATGTTGAAACAAATCATCAGCATCTTTCCTGCATTGGAAAAAGAGGGGAGACTTTAGTTGCATGCACATGGTACTTCAAAAGTTCCCAAATTTTGCCCATAATCTCAGATTTCTAATGTTGAATACATAATGTCATCTGAGACTATGGGCAAAATTCGGGAACTTTTGAAGTATCATATGCAAAAAAAGTCTCCCTCTTTTTCCAATGCAAGAAAAATGCTGATGATCTGTTTCAACATCCATTTTTTTTGGACACAATGCAGCGATTTGCCCTTATAAGCCGCAACAACACCTTTCTTAGTTGTCACAAAAGCAATACTAGAAGGAAATACATACCTTCTGATGGAATTGACTTAAGGAATGTACTTCGTTCACTCCTTTCTTATTCTGGGAGTTGGATAGACCATTTTCGCAAAGCAATGACACTAAAGGAGAAAGTACAACTTAAACAGAGTTACAAAAATAATTTTGGAGAGTGTGTCAGATATGTTAGAAATTTCTCTACACACTTCAATGAGGAAGATTCTGATGGTGCAGCGGTAATAATTGTTTCTTTTTCCCTTATCCACTATATGATTTTTGTTGGTTACTTGTGTATGTTCTATCAACTTGTTTTTTTTCTTTTCTTTTTTGTAAGGATGTTGATTCGACAGTCTGGTATATCTTGTTCATGAAATGGAGATGAGATTTTGGATATGTTGCATTCTGCATGAGATTTTTAGAAAGGTAAATGTTTCTATTTGGAAAAGAGTCTTGGGCACATAGCATAATCACTTAGAGGTATGGATCGTTTGAACATGTCATCTATTACTAAACATATTCCTTTTAGAAAGTATTTTGGACAATAGTTGGATGACATGATAATAACTTGGAAATGATTGAATTTGTCACATAATGAAACAAACGAGTTATATTGACTTTTTGATATTGGACTTGTTTAGTGCCTACGTACTTGTCTTTTAGTAATGTTCTCTCTTTTATGAATTTTTCCAAATATACATGCCTACTTTAGCTCTGGTTATTCATGGTATACGTGACATGATTCGTAGATACAACTTAATTATGTTTAGCAACCGGTCGAGATCGAAAAGAAAAGAAACACCTTGTGTCTTGTTTAAGAGTATTTGCACTCCAATTGTAGTTCATTTATCATAGCTATATTGAAAATGTTTAGAATTGTCATAATCAAAAGAGGAAGATTGTCGGCTCCAAGGATTGATGAGTATGATTTTGATGACAAAAAATATTTGTTAATCTTCTCGTCATGGGCTTCCAATGATCCCATGAGTTCATCAATAGCCATGGAATTAAGATTTTTTGATTCCTCAATGGCTACAACAATGTGATCAAATTTTGGATCCAATGACCGGAGAATTTTTTCAATCACCCGGACATCATCCAAAGTTTCACCATTTGCATTCATTTGATTTAATACCTCCAAAATCTTGAAAAATAATCCAAAATTGATTCGAAAATTTTCATTTTTAAGGCTTCAAACTCACCTCGAAGAGTTTGGAGACGAACTCGCTTTACTTTATCATCTCCTTCGAAAGAATTTTGGAGGATCTCCCATGCTTCTTTGGCTGTGGTAGCACTTGCTATCTTCTTAAAATTGGCATCATCCACTCTTTGATAAATGAATGAAAGCCCTTTTGTCTTTCACCTTGGCATCATGCTTTTGCTTATCAGTAGTTGCACCAACCCTTTCAGTGCATTTTTCTACAACATCCCATACATCTTCTCCACTAAGGTAGGCCTTCATTTGAATACTCCAACAGCTATAGTTATCTTTGGTTACCTTAGGGAATGAGACTCCTTGTGTGGACAATTTGTCAACATGAACCAAAACTCTTATACCAATTTGTTGGAAGAGGAAGGGTTTCTAGTATTTATTTGGACAATATTTTGGAAGAGGAAAAAAACACTTGAGACAGGATTGAGGAAGAAAACAACTTGTATTACACTTGGACTCACACTTTTGCCTTGGCACAAAATGACTTGAACTCACCCCTATTTATACTATTCCAAAGAAGGTTTTAGTCCCAGAGATATTTATCTTATAAAATAATTTTTTTGTACATTCTAAATTTAGACATGTGGCTTTTATAAGTACAAATATCTAGATATTTCATAAGGATTTTCTAGAACTCTTCTAGAAGCTAGATATTTTGGACCTTCTAAAAACTAGATTTTTATCTCCTCCAAAAATATCTTCAACCTTGGGCTTTTTATTGGGCTTGTATTGGGCTTCAACTTCTTGGGCCAAAATACCAAATCAAAGTTTATACTTCAACACGCTGCACTCATATTCTCTTGAAACGTCGCCATATCTCTAGATACCAATAGACAATTGGCAAATCCTTTAAACGATTGAACCCGGCTAATTCCTATTCCACTGTTTCATACGTCCAATACAGTGCGATTTGCCTCACCCATTTATTTGCCGCAAACGTCAAACATGAACCAAAAGAAGAGTGAATTGAAGACTCAATAAGCAGAACCAAAAGAAGAGTGAATCAAAGACTCAATAAGCGGCCTTGTTCGTCGAAGAATTCAAAAATTTGGTGTGAAATCTCCTCCAGGTAAGTTCAAAATCTCCTTCACCCGCATTTGGTGTAAAACCGTAAGGCATAAACCATGTGCCACGATGACAGACTCAACAAGCTTCATTGGATGCATGGGATATCATAGGTAAAACGCAGGGGACAATAAGTTTACTTGTCTGACCTGATTTGTAGATATGTCTAAGTATGGTGATTATAACTCATTCCTTTATGAAGTTCTATTTGCCTAATCTCTTGTGTTTTGATAAGCCCCCAATAGTGTAAATAACGGGGCTTATCTCGCTCACTTTTGTCACACACGCATGCATTTCATAGCTTTAATTGAATTATATTGCACGTAGTCATCTTTTTGTTAGTTTCAAGAGAAACCAAGGAATAAGGCGTGTTTTGATGCCATGGTTGCACCAAGGGCTGCATGAGCACCTGAGGCCACGTGGCACTCCGCCACCGCATCCCGGGAGTCATGAACTAAGCATTGAACAAGGCTCAGGAAGCCCAAAAGGTCAAATGAAGACCAAACGGAGGAAAGGGAGCAAGTTTTCCAGCTAGTACCGTTATGAGGAAAATGTCCCTACCAGTACCCATTTTCTAGCCAGTACCGATAGGAGGAAAATGTCCCTAAGCATGTTTGAGAACTTAGATGGCCAATTCCGTTGTGTGGCACAGAGTATTTGAAAATTGTTGGGTCATTGTTTGATACAATGCTCAGAAGAAGGGGGGAAAAAGAAGAGAAGGGATGAACTTTAATGCTACAAATTCGTCCATAAGTTTTACAAATAATGTCATGTGGGATGCACAACAACCTGATTACATCAAATTCGAACTCGATTATGTGAAATGGTATTTACGCCGCAGTGATTTATGAATTTCGATTTATCATTAAATGTAAAACTTTATGAAGAAAGAAAGTTTGAACATGAGGGAAAGTTTGAAGACCTTTTTCCCTTCGTTGTGTGAAATCAAACAAAGAGGGGAGAGGAATATACACTACTGACATGGATGTTTGTCAATTTTTCTTTATTTTCTAGAAAAAAAAAGGAGACTGAAAAGATTGAGGAGAAAGATTGGGAAGAAGAAATCCCTCTCAAAGTTTGGGATTATGGACGCCAAGTTGAAAAAGAACGAGTAAGAGGAATCCTTTTTTTTCTTTTTCTTCTCTCGACATTTGCAATAGGAACACTACATTAATTAAGCAAGCTCGTGAGTATATGGATACAGGTGCTTTGTCGGGCATCAAATATTATGGGGGTAGAGTTTTAACATAAAGAAATATATTGAATTGGAAGATGGTGAAAATTCTGAGAAGGAGATTAGTGATTTATTGGAGTTGGAGGATAATGCCTCCCTTTCAATGGAGTTTTTAGCTTGTTTTTAGTTTTCGTGGGAGCATTTTGGTGTTGTTCCGGGGTTGTCTTTTTGCTGTCTTTTTTGGCTTGGTTGTTGCTTGGGCTGGTGTTGGTGTTTTGCTGGGCTTGGTTGTTGCTTGGGTTGGGTTCGTGTCTTGGCTGTGGTGTTGCTATCGGTGCTGGGTTGGTGTTTTGTTTTGTCGGGTGCTATTCGTTTGGTGATGGGCTGGTGTTTTCTCTGGCGTTCATCTCCCTTATCTGTTGTGCGGTGCTTTTGCGTAGTTTTTAGGTTTGGGTCACTTTGTGTTCCTTTTGCCGGCTTTGTTGTTAGGGTGTTTTGTTTATGGGTTGCGGGTTTGTTTTCGTTTTGTTTTTGAGCAGTTTCTTTTTCTCTTGTTGGCATGTCTTTCTTGGTCTTGGGTAGCTTTTGTTTGCCCTTGGTCCTTTTAATCTTTGTTCTTCTTTCAAAGATTAATAAATTTTCTTTTGTCTAGCAAGCAAAAAAAAGTTTCTGGTTGCTTTGAGCCAAACTTGAAGTTTTGCTAGCTTAGATAGTTATCCAAATTGTCATTAGCATTGTTGTATGTGATCTTCCTCATATGGCAGTCTAAATCATTAAGTACTCCTCTATTTCATGTCAAACTGGAGGGTGACTTGTTTATCCACTAAGGCCCCATTCCACTGACAAAATCACTTTATTTCAAAAATCAAGACAAGTCATTCTCTCACAATACATCACATAAAAATCAGTGAAAACCCGAAAAACCAATAGTTTTTTTGTTAGTGGAACACCTTAATGTCTTGAATAAGGTGCACTCAATATGAAGAAATACAATTTGCACACAACGTTGGTTCATGAAGTAATGAGTAGAGTGGATCCCTGGCCTTCAAACGAAGGATAAATGCGATTAAGGGAAACATTCGGTGCAATTAATTGATACTTTCGAGCACCCAAAACAGGATAATGTACGTTAAAGCTATATTGTTATTGGGAGGCATGCTACTATGTGCACCCCTTTTTTGGGCTGAAAAATGAGATTTTGTGACACAAATATGAGATTTTGTGGGTCAAATATGAGATTTTGGGGCTAAAAATATGAAGGGGCACCATATGCAACTTTGACCAGTTCGACGGCTGAGATTGCGCCACATATGCAAAAAGTGACCCCCTATACCGGTCATCTTTCATCTCATATGGAGAGCCAAAAAAATTCATAAAACGTCGCGTGATCTTTCATATAACGGTTTTGGGTTTAAACAATCTCATATATGAAGCCACGAATGGTCATAAAAAGTACCACCAAAATTCGAAAGAGCCACAAAATCTCATATTGGCAAAAGTCAACCTCATAAAACATGCCACAAAATCTCATATGATAGTTTTGGACTGTAGTGGAAATGTGATACATATTGTGTGTATATATATTGATGTGACATGTCTCATATAAGGTGTCACAAAAATACATATTTGAGTCCACATTGAGTCATTACAAAATGTGACCATAAAATCTCATATATGCTTCCAAGAACACTCATATAAAAAATCATTTGATATGAAATTATTTGGTTTTAAAAATGAGTACTTGTGGAAGAATATATGAGTTCTTTGTGGGTCACTACAGTCCAAAAATATTATTGTGACATGTCTATTTATTCATATGTATTGATAGTGACATGTCTCATATACATAGCCACTTAAATAAATATAGGGACGCATATTTAGTCATATTCCCAAATTTCATATATCGGTCCACAAAATCTCACATACTCAGCCACACTTTCTCATATGGAAATCCATAAAATTTATTTACGATTTTTGGACTGTAGTGGACCACAAAAGTCTCATATTTTCTTTCAGAAAGATTCATTTATCAAACCACAAAATCTCATATCGTTTATTGAGAATATGACTATATATGGATTCTGTAAGAGAGGTTCTGTGATGGATGAGCTGGAGAGGTAAGAATAGTTAGCAATAAACAACAGACAAGGGAATAGAGTGATCAAGAGGAAGGGTGAAGAACAGAGCAGGAGTGCACAGAAGAGACTAAGGCAGAAGATAGCACTTAGACTAGTCTATGGCAGCCCTAAATGGTCCAGAGAATGGAATGATCTCACTGGGAAGAATGTTCTCCTTCCAAAAAAATCAGTGATTATCCACTTTCTCTCTCTAGAATCCACCTTGGGAATGTGAAGGAATGTCTCATATTTATAGGCAACCTGAGCCAATGATCTGGCGCCATGTCGTCGTCCCATAATATGAGAGCACGTGTCCCCTCCGTACATCCTGACTACGCGAGTGACGTCACCCGCCGCGCGGCTGACCCGCGCGCTTACTTGGGCACGCTACTCCACCCCTCGCGCATAGAGCCTCTTGTTCTTTTATAGCCATCAAACCACAAGATCTCCCTTTATTCCCGTACGGGCAAGGTCATGACCTGTTTGGTCGTGCCTATACCGCAGCCAAGCCTCAAGGGCCCCCTTGGGTCCTGCCTTCAGACCAGAGCAAGTATGATTACTTGGGCTAAACATGGACTGGTTCCTCGCGTTCTTGCTCATTTATATGGGCCGCACCAGTCATAAAATCCATGGGCTTTTCTCCATATATGGATGGCCCAGGGCTATGGAGATATGTCTTCCCCAGCCGAGCTTTGATAGCGCGCGACCAGGTGCTACCACGAGGGATAGCCCGCGCTAGTGGTCCATGGCGGTTGATACCGCGCGCAGGCGCCACGTGTCACGCGGTGGTGGATGACACTTGTCATCATGGTATTGGGGGGTCAACCTTAAACCGGATCATCAATTAGTAAAATACTGACCTTCCCTACAGGTTCCTATATTTATTTATGTGGGTGTTTATATGAGACATGTCACATCAATACGTATGAATAAAGAGAAATGATATGACATCATTATTTTTTGGACTGTTGTGGTCCACAAAACACTCATATATTCTCCCACAAATACTCATTTTCCAAACCACAAAATCTCATATGAAATGGCTTTCTAAACGAGTGTGGGCCCGATGACCAATAGGTTGCCATTTTTCTGATTTTTTTATTCCAAAATTTCTCATATCCATATGAGACTTTGTGGTCCAATTTATTGCGTTTTGGTGTTCCAGTATTTATTATTGTGATTACCGATATGAGTGTTTACTTTATTAAATATGAGATTTTATAGACTTATATGAGTGTTTGTGGATATCCATACGAGAGGTGCACACCATATGCCAAAAGGGCAGGTGCACACCGTAGCATGACTCTGTTATTGGTAAGGCAAGATCGCAAATCATGGAACATCATAGCAGAAAAAGTACAAGCTATTGATGATGCTGAGGCGACAAAAAACTACAACTTTTATACACTTGGAGTCAGAGAATGCAATAAGAAAGAGGATCAAAGTTGATAAGGAATGAATTGTGCCAATATTTTTGGTAAAGGAAGAGTTCAAAATTTGTTCTATGCTCTCTCTCTCTCCCCTGATTAGGATTGAGTGAATATTATGCACATCATCGGTTATGCGCATTTAATGGATATTTTTTATTAAGCTACCGTCCTTTTTCATTGTGTACAAGATATATCTACCTTGGCTCATGTGCATAGTAAATCATACAGTTTAGTCGGCGGAACATAGTTTTATTGTCTTGTATTGTTGGTGTGTTTGATTTCAGTTGGTGTGATTTCAGTTTCCACAATTGCTTGGAACAGCCACAATTTCATAAAGTGGTGAAACTGCAGCTTCTATGGTTTTGCAATTGTTGAGAGGGTTTTTTTTTTAAATAAAAATAAAAATTGCTGAACAACACTCTTTACCAGCAAAAACACCTTTTACCCCTGTGGTCTGGTGATTAGGAGTACATCTTGTTGAGAGAGAGAGAGAGCGAGCGGTGATGGGATGCTATGGAAAAGACGACAATGGAGGAGAGGCGGGAGGTGGTGATGGTGCAGGAAAAATCTTTTTTTTTTTTTTGGGAACGGGAAAATAGCCCTCATGCGCACTATAAATCTAGTCGTGGAACTGTTTGTTTGTAAACAAACAAACAAATCTAGTTGTGGAACTTTTTGTTTGATACCACGTTTATTCTGGGAGAGAGAGACTCGCCGGAAGTTGTTGCTGAGTAAAATAAGTCAGTGTGTTAAAAAGTAACTTTTAAAATTTATTTTCATTCAAATTTTTTTGCCTTTGTTAGTTTTACGCCAAACTTTTGCAACTTATTGGTTCTCTTCAACGAGAAAAATTGAAAAAATAAAAAATTATAACTGTTATCCAATTTTTTTTGAGAAAATGACCAACTTTTAGCACTTTTAACTTTGAAAAAGATTTGGTAAAAGTAATAGTTTTGTACTTTTTTATTCCTCTAATCGAGACAAATCAATATAATTTACAAAAATTTGACGTAAAACTAATAAATACGAATTTTTTTTGAATAAAAACAAAATTCAAAAAGTGCTAAAAGTCAAGTGACTTAAAACGGGAAACTCAGTAGTCTTAACCAGAGTGTAGAGTCTCGTGGTTAATGTTGTGCGAGCAACAAATAACAAACGAATGTAATGTATGCTTTGCAATCAAGAAATAAACCAAACCACAGAATAGGAAGAGAGAGAGAGAGAGAGAGAGAGAGAGAGAGAGAGAGAGAGAGACGCAAACAATCAAGAGACACAAGGATTTACGTGGTTCAGTTGGATGCAAACTTAATTCATGGGCACTCACACGATCAAGGGGTTTCACACTTTCACTAATCACGTAGAACCAATGCTCAAAGAGCTACAAGAGTGTCTCACAAGTCCTCTCAAATCTCTCCTATGGCTGCTACAAAAGTGTGCAACTCTCCCTTCAAACAAAACACTAAAAAACACATTTATACACGCCAAAATACGCATCGGTGGTCCGGACCATGGTTACTGCAACCTTCCTCTTCAACCCGGACTTCGTGGTCCGGACCACCATGACCATGGTCCGAACCATGGATGCTGCAAGCTCCCAAAACACTCAGACTTGCTTGGTCGGGACCACCGTGACCTTGGTCCAGACCAAAGATGTCGCGAAGACCCAATTGCCGTAGAAATTAAGCCAATGCCAATCTTCAACAGTTAAGAGTTAAGAGACTGAAGAGATTAATCCTACATTATTTGGGGATGTAAGTACATGCTATAATGCCGATCAAACAAAATTAGTGCATGCTAGTATTATTATGAATAAACCAAAGATGGAGAATTCAAATAAGCTGTCTGCATGTCAAGCATAAAGTTGAACAAGCTAGAAAAACTCAGCTAACAGAGCTATTTATTCAGTGCGACCGTCGTCACACCCTTTTTTCCAACGAACCCATTCAGTTCCTTCATATCTAGCAAGAAAGGAGGACCCTTGACTGGCCTGGTTGTTTAACATGAAAATGACCAGCAAAGCAGTCCACCCTGCAAAATCCTTTAACCCTTTGGAGGACTATCCTTGGAGGTTGACAGCCTTGGCCATGCCAAAAGCAGCTGCTGAAGCGATAGCTCCGATTAGAGCGGTTTGCAAAGCGCTCCTAATGGGCTTATTTGCGGTGAAGTGACCCTTAGCATAGCCAAACACAAACAACGCGATTAATGTAACAATAACCGATGCAATCATGGCTTTTGTTGCGACTGGAATGAACATGTATGGAGTAAGGGGGACTAAGCCACCGATGATGTATGCAATGGCAATAGTGAGCGCGCTGTGAACTGCTCTCCTCGGATCGGGTTTCTCCAGACCCAGTTCAAACCTGCATTTTTTGTGAAGGGAACTTGTGAGCTCAGTTGCGGTTTTTTCAAAACATAAAATTGAGGACACAAAACTTTTTCACGGGGGTTTGAGCCGCGCGGATCCTAGCCGTCCATTCCGAGATTCAACGGCTCGGATCAGTGCTCAGTTTTTTTTTTTACATCTGAAATGCATTTGAGGAGGAGAGACAGAGAGCACCGCTCCGAACCATTAAATCTCGGAATGAACGGCCAAGATCCACAAGGCGCAAAGGGCATCCGTAAAGAAAATGTTTTTCTCAAAATTGAGACAAATAGAAAGAGTACAACTGAATCCAAATGATTTCAAAATTATAAGAAAATATTGGAATTGGGTGGCTAGGCACAAAGGTGGATGAGATTCCACAATTAAGTTGGCTTGCATTTGAATATTGTGGCAACAAATGCCATTGCCAAGTGTTGAAATGGTGATCTGTCCGTAAAAGTCTACAATACACACTTTTTAAAAGTGTGTATCATATGTACCTAATGTGTAGTCCATATTGTGTCACCTTTTAAAAATTCGTAACATTTTATGTATATCATAACTTTTATACTAAAAACTCGTATCTTTCAGCAATATGATTCATAATATTTTCATTAGAAAACCATAACATTTGCTTCTTATAACATTTTAGCAATAAAATTCATAAGTTAATTATTTTTTTATTAAAAAATAAAAACCATAACATATTGATGCTTGTCGTAACTTTTCATCTTGTTTGTCAATTTTCAAAGATACGTGTTATTGGTCAAATGTTTATATCTTCTCATACGATTTTTCAAAAAATATGCAATATGAATCTTGTTTGATAGTTCTCGTTTTGTCATAAAATATAAAATTTTCAAAGTTATGAAAAATATTATAGATTGAAAGATATAAATAATTGAAAATTAGCACGGTCTCCTAAAATTGACAAACAAAATGGGACAGAGGGAGTACTAAAAACTCATGTAAGATTTTAGAGGTGTATATGATACACACTCAAATAAAAGTGTGTATTGTAGCCTTTCCCGTTAGTAATTTATTTATTTGTTTTCATAATTCTTTTAACCCCTGTGCATCATTTCTCCTCAAAAAAATTCTAAGAAGCCCGATCTTTCACATGTTCAGGGGTGACCTAATCCATGACATTCCCCAAGTAGGTCAAATCTTGCAAAATGGGGCATAAACACACCACCATAGAAACATCCAACATGTGTAGGTTATTTATCAACAGACCCCATTCTTTTTGGCGTAGCTAAAGAAATCGATTCCTAATGAAGGAATTAGTCGAACAATATTGGCTCACAATTGCACTTAACAAATTCCAGTAAGTGACAATTGAACAGTAGAATTTGATAGAAATGTACTTACTTCATCATAAAATCAAGCCATGCCTGTGGGTTCTTCCTCAGAGCATTCACCACCGGCCGATATTCATGCGGCTCGATCCCGTATTCAGAAAGTATCTCTGCTACCTCCGCCGCCTCTGCATTTCATCATTCATCTTCAGTTAAAGGTGATGATTTTGTGAATTTTCTCAATTTAGGTGAAATTACATGGCAATCCCGTTCATTAACTCATTATTTTTCATATAGTTTTCCAGAAATGAAAGCACCGTGAATTTCCAGGAAAACGAGTTCATACGGCTTGATTGAGACTAGTTCGATCTGATTTGGTTTGGTCTTGCTAACCATAAGACTAACTTTATGTCCAACCAAAAACATTCAATATACTTTGTGGGCATCCAGGGACGGAACCAGAAATTTCACTATGTAGGGGCGGATTTTTTTTCCAAAATATTTTACAGGGCGAGTCTATATAATTCATTAGGAAATTTCTTTTTTTCGATATAATACTAGAGATTTTTTTTTCCTTGCAGGGACGACCGCCCCTACTGTCTCCCATTTAGCTCCATCCCTGTGGGCATCAAATACTATCAATGCACATCAAAAAAATCTCATCACATGTTTGAATACTTGTGAACAGTTCCAAGGTGGAGCTATTGTGACGCTGTCCCACCCAAGAAATAGTTTGACCAGAGTCTATGTTCATACCAAAAATAAATAAAAATTTGTAACATTTCAACCATATCAAACGATTGAATAATTTTTAAATAAATCATATTACTAGATTGTAGTGAATGATAACCAAACGTGTGGGGACCTATTTGAGGGATCCCATACTATTGATTGAAATCGTTCCAATTTTAAACAAACGGTGACCACTAGAGATTATGTCCGGTCATTAATTTCAGGGCCCCGAAATTAGTCGAGGTAAGCACAAGCTAGCCTAGACATCCGATTATAAAAAAAATAGTGAACCCATAATTTTTTTGGGATATTAATACCCCGTATGATACTTATCGAGATAAGTTTTTAATTTATCAAAAGTCGTTCAATAAGAAATCAGAATGACTGTTTTTTATTTTAATAATAAATCGACCTAGGAAAAATTTGTCTCATTCAATTCTTGCTCTATTTATCTAATTTCAAAATCTCTGTGATTGATTGCATTTTTTAAAAACAAATACGGCAAAAACTCTACGGATTCGGCCCCAACATGGATTAAAATTATTAGAATATCACGAATTCGTGCAGTGCCATGTATGAATTAATTAAATGTACCAGTATCAGGGACGGCGATGATCTCTTCCTGCTCCCTTCTCAGTTCCCTCATGTAATGATCTGCTTCGCTCTTCGCCGCCAAATACCTTTCACCATACATACAAAAAATCCATCCATCGCCAAGATTCTATTAAACAGGGCAAGATCCCAAAAGTAAAACAAAAACGAAAACAAGTAGTCCAAACGAAAAATTACCCGCCGAGTCCCATGGAGATGGCGCCGGCGGCGACTTCAGCGATGCCGGCGGTGAGGACGATGGAGGAGGAGGCATTGGCGCCGGAGAGACCGGCGGCGAGGGCGAAAGGGACGGTGAGGCCGTCGGAGACGCCGATGATGATGTCGCGTACGATCTCGCCGGCGGTGAAGTGCTTCTCGGTGTGGTGGTTGAGAAGCAACTTTTCGGATTCCGTTGTGGTGGTGGTCCTGATGCCCCCATGTTCCGCCATTATTAATAGCAAACAAAGACGATTTAATAAATCTGTAAAGCGGTTATATATAAAGACGAGCAGAAATCACGAGAGTGGTAACGAAGAAGGGGATATGTCTCGGGGGTTTTGGATTTTGTGGGCTACATGTTACGTGTGGAGTGTGGCCGCCGCGTGCCTCTGATTCCAAAGTAGTAATTAAATTATATGAATAACAGAAACGAAGGTACTTCCAAATTCTCATAAAACTCTTTCATTATAATGTTGTCCTTATTATGGGTGTTAACGCTTCGGATTGGTACGGATTAGTATGAATTTGAGAACCGAGCCGCGAGTCACGGTTCTAAGAAAAGACATTCCTTATCGCAAACTCTTTTTTGTCTCAAATTGTTGGACCCCCGATAAAAGTCGTACAATTTAGAAATAAAAAATAAAAAATACTTCCTTACATTATTTTTAAATTTTTTTGCCCCATAATAAAGTTCTCATGGGGTGCTTTAGTTTGGTGGAAAGAAAATTTAAAAGTATTTTACTTTTTTAATTCAAAAATTGCACGACTTCTCGCTATAGCGGGCAATTTGGGACGGGGGATTACTAAAAAGTAAAAACAACCAAATAGATTGTTGTAAGCAACATTTTAACATGTGAAAAGTATATAGGTAGTGGTGACCATACATGGGGTAGGGTGTGGGGTCGGGCCACCATATAAAAAAAATTACTATGGCGCCAGTCCTTTAAGGGAGTTTTGGGCTCTTTTTTCTTTGCTTTTTGCACTTTCGAGATATGTCATTCACCTCATATAAATTAACTAAAAAATCTCAAAAGCCAAAGCTTATTGGCCCCTATTAGTGTATCAATTTTTCTTTCTAAATTTATAAATGACCCATCAAAATTTGATGGTGTCACCACACTAGATAATTTTTCAATCTAATATGAAAGAAATACTAAAACCCATTTGATGGTGTCCGCTACATAATTTTCCAATCTTTGAAAAAATCTAGTAAATTTAAATTCAAGCTAAAACTCAAATCCTCTTCAGCCCTTTGTTCTGTATTCATAATTACATAGCATAGTCGATTGGAATCCTCTCCCGTTTTCCCTCTCCTCTCTTTTGATGATTTAGCATCAAACACTAAAGCATTGATACTGATTTTAGTGTTTACTCCTCTGATTTTCTTTGAGTATTCTAGAGTCGCTAATATTAAGTGTATATAATCTGGGTTCGGATTGAAAAACTGTTAAGTAAATAACGATTATCTATTAGGGTATTTGAATAATTTGCATGTATATTGATTACAGTATAAAGCATGAAAGTGTAATACCTAGGTTTAGAAATTGCACTTATTTGATTATATTGTTTAGGAAATTACGTAGTTTGGTATGAGTCTTGACGTTGATCAATGACCCCATTCTCCCAAATTCCTGAAATCAACACTAGGTGAAAGTGTAAAATGTGTATTAAAATATATACTTATGTGAATATATATTTATGTATAGTCTTTCTTACTTTATTAACAGCCCACTACACTGTTAATAGAAGGAACTTTTTGGTAAAACTCCTCATACCGTTCTTGAAATTCTTTCACTCCACACAGCAATTGCATAAGTGCATATACAGAAAGAGTGAGGATGGACCATTACCAAAAAAAAGGGGCAACTTATTCACTAATTATCTCTTGTTCTTGGTCTTGGAGCATGTCACAGAACCTAACACCCTTATTTATCATATATTGTACTATCAGATTTCATTTCACAAGAATATGTAGTGAATAAGAGTACTGAAATACTATGTGGCGATGCCCAAAATTGGGGAGTAATTACTCCAATATATTATAATAGTATCTACTCCCTCCATCCCAAATTGTTTCGCCTGTTTTCTTTTTGGAACTTCACAAAAAATTGTCTATATCTCACAATCTATAATGGTTTTTATGATTTCGTAATTTTTGTTTAAGAAAATTAATTGAGATCTATTAAACAAGATCCATATTGAATATATAAAATATTATAATATAAAAGATATAGAGAAATCTTTGAGACGTCCAAAAAAGGAAACAGGCAGAACATTTTGGAGACTAGAGCACTGCTACAAAATACAAACACATAAAAAAAGTCATGTGTTGTTTAGAGCATCAGCACTCATGAATTTCATTTTTTTTTTTTTTTTTTTTACATTCTCATTTTTGGGCGATGAATAAAGCCATTTTGTAACATAAAAATGGCAAGGTGCTACATTCATGTATGTCATTTTGCTGGTCATTCTCATTTTTCTCTCTCTCAATAGGCAAATAACAAGTTTAATTGCCATGAATTTTGGTATATATGACACAGGAAATGACATTTTCCGAATTTGAGAGAATTTTTGTATTGTGGATTTCTAAATTCGAGAGAATTTTAGCATTGTGGATGTGGCACCCAATTTACCATTTCTTTTGCCATTTTTTATTTTGAGAAATGGTAAGGAATCTATATAATAAAACAAAGCAGAAAATGTTGACTCATACAAACCTAGCATCATCTAGGCATCTACAACCGTCGGATCAAATTTCCATGTCAGTTACAGCAGTTCGATAAAGAGAATACTTCCCAATATAAATCTCCTTAACTTGTAACCGGTAAACATATGTTTTCCTTTCAATCGATTATTTTTAATTTGTTTCCTTTTTAGTTGATTTCCATACATTCAAAAGGGGTTGATTATTTTTTTGAATTGGAATCAACTCAATAATGACTTTTAAATTGTTTCCTTTTAAATCGATTTTCCATTCGGAAGGGGTTGACTGAGATTACATTCTAGAATTAATTGACCCCGTAAATCCAATGATTGAGTTTGGATGACCGAAATCTTGAGTAGGAATAGGAATCTGATTACTGGGAATCAACTTCCTAGGAAATTTCTTGGGTGGGAATATGAATATGATTACTAGGAATCTAATTCACAGGAATTTGATACCTGGAGTAATTTCATTTCGGTGTTTGGATTAATTCAGTAATCTTACTTGGGAAATAATTATTTGGGAAAGCTATTAAAGTCAACGTTTCCCTTTTCTTAATGAATGAGCCTAGAATCTGAGATTCTTATGGGGTAAGGGAGGAATCATATTGACACTCAGTTTGGAATGTGATTCCTGGTTGAATGTGTCATCAGGAATCACATTTCTATTCCTGATTATTCCAAATGCAGGAATTAAAAAAAGCATGGAATCACGTTTTTGTTCCTGTCTGTTCCAAACATTGGAATCATGAAAAGAAGAAGACATCACATTTCCATTCCCCCTTAAGATTGTTGCCATCTAAGCAAAGCCTATAGTTGAGATGGATGTTTTCAAATTTAATAATCCAACCGCTCATCAATAAATGAATCATATATGACTGAGATTATGTTTGGAAAGTATCAAAAACATACTAAATTTTTGTTCAGATTTGTTTCCAATTCTCACACCTGTTTCCAATTTCAAAGTGCTCTCTCACTCACTCTCTCCAATTTCGAAATCAAAATCTCAACCCGTTGAGAAATAACATAAATGGAATGTAAGGGAAAAGTAAAGACAACCTCTATGCTAAGGAAACAAAAATATGGAGGGTTTGGCTTTTCATTTCGTCACATTTTTTCATGTATTTTATAAATTATTGCGAAGGCAACCTTTATTCTTTTTATGTTACTCATTACGGGTAATATTCTTTTAAAGATAATATTAATACAATTTATTATTATTTGCATTTTCCATAGATTAAAAGAGAAATCTAATGGAGCTAAATTGGATTCTTCGAGTAGGAATTAATATCAATAGAGGCTATATTACGTTCGCCCTTGCTTGAACTTGTGCCTTCAGGCACAGGCATTCGATAGTAATCTTCTATTTTGTAAGCCTCCTTTCTTCATACCTTGATTGGGAGAAAAAATTGTATGCCGAATGGGTACCGGCGTACCGCCACACGGTACCCATCGGCGCATCTAAACCATCCAAATGTTTTGGACAGCCCAGATTTAAGGGTGGCAATTTTATAAATCTTGGGGGCAAATTTACCTCAACAAATCTGAACCGTCCAAAAAATATTTAAATAGCTCAGATATTTCGACGAGTACCACGTGGCGGTAACTACCAGCATACAAGTTTTTCTCTTTGATTGAAGAAAAAGAGAGGCAATTACCTCTGCCACTTTCTAGGTTACTAACTGGCAGGAATCGATTGGGCCAACCGCAACTACAATTTTGCTGTAAAATCATGGACGACATTTTGATATTTGGACATGTCAGTGTTTCATATGTAAATCTTTATTTCGTAGAAGTCGCCTATTTTTCACTGGCGATGTAGCTCCAAATTCATAAACTTACTTTTGACTTTTGAACCAGGTTGATGAAAACTTATGAAAACTATTAAGCTCTCATCGCTACTTTTACAATTCTGCTACTCCCTCCGTCCTATTTTAAGTGGCCACTATAAGAATACGTGCAATTTCGAACACCTACAAAATACGTTTCTCTATATTAATTTGGTGTAAAAAAAAATTTAAAACATTATGCGGAAGTACATTTTTTAACGTCTACAAAAATACACGTTTTCCGAAAGAGTCACTTAAAATGGAGCGGAGGGAGTACATCTTTTTACTTGATGAAGGTATTTTGAGAATACGCTTTTGACGATAGGGTTAAGAATAGGCAATAACACGATCACTGTTTTAGTAAACGAGGCGGAGAAGAGAAGCGAAATCACAAGAAGCTTAACGAACTCTTGAAATCCGTGATGAGAGGGAGCTTAATGTCATTCGGCTTCGTGATGTGAGACTACATGTCAACTTCTTTTTGTATTTGCAATCGCCAAAGGGAACCCCTAATGCCATGAACACATTTGTTAATGCCACGACAATTCATTGAAGTATTCCCCTCTTATGTGGCTCTCTCTCTTTGATTTCACTGCCACCAATTCCCAAAACAAACCCACCACCAGCTGCCCTCCAACACTCGAAGACCTGCTCCTCTTTCTTCTCTCTCTAAAAGATGCCACAATCTTCCCATCAATTCCTCTTTATCAGTACAGATTTAGTAGAAAAAGGAATTGGAATGATGGGTTCAAAGAGGACAAGAATATTGATTGAATCGAAGATCATATGCAGCGGTATAGCTCGATTACGACAAGAGGGACGCGGACGGCGATGCAGAAAGAGAGCGGTCAAATTCTAGTTTTTCGTTTGTGTGTGTGTGTGTGTGTGTGTGTGAGAGAGAGAGAGAGAGAGGAGAGGAGAATTCATAGCTCTCATCTGCTGGCTGTCGGTGGAGATGGAGTTCAAAAAAGTAGTGTGAGAGTGTAAAATGGACCGGCAGTTTCGTGGCGTTTGTGCTCCAAGGGTATAATCGTCAGATAGCTATATATATCGTGGCAATAACCAAATCAATCGTGGCATTATCATTTCCCAGAACCCAAATGAAACGAAAATCCTCTTATGCGACCCTGATTTTTTGCATGAATGATGTACGCATTAAGTCTATAGAATGCCATTTACCAAAAAAAAAAATAGGTCTGTAGCAACATCCTAGAAAAATATTACACCTAATGTCTGAAAATTACCAACTCTAAGCATCATAACTCAGGAAAATACATTAAAGCATTACATATAAGACTATCCTCTACAAAGAGGTAGTTTCTGCACAAACTTAACAACTGCATGATCACAAATACGTTGGCTGTATTTCGATCAAAGGATTAAGGATTTGGGGAGGGATTTGTGGGGGAAAATTAAAAGTTAAGCGAAAAAGATTAAATGCGGACCCTCGGATCTATCAGCTATTCACTTTGCTTTTCATTTTCTTTTACCAAATCTTCCATCCAAACACAGCCTCAAATTTCCATGTCTGAATAAGGCTCAAGAGACCATCGCATTGGCTTCATCTTCGTCTGCTTCTCCAACTGGCGCTTCACTGAACATGTATTGGCTCTGATATTCCATCAAGTACTGTGTCGATCTCTTCACGTCCCAAAATAGTTCATAAACCCTACTTATATCCTCCATTTCCACAACCTTCCCCTTCCTCTTCTGACAAGCCAATGCAGCAGACGTAATTAGGTGGATGGCATACCTCAATGAGGTATCTACTGCTATCTTCGTCAGCAAAACTTTTGCATCTCCAGACATCTCCACATCTTCCTCTTGACACCTAATGTCAAGAATTTTACGGATATCTTCTTCTGTGTATGGCTGTGTAGAGATGATGAGGAGACGGTCAAGGAAATCGATTGGAATCCCATGTGGGGATTTGTAGTTTGTGCCTCGGATTGTAGTGATACCTCTGTTGGTGGCAACAACCAGTATTGGTGCCATCTCGTTTTCTAAAGCCCGGTTTAGGAAAGAAAAACACTCGATGTCCAGCATGTGGACTTCATCAATGAAGAGGACACCTGGCACAATCTCTGCCTTTCCTTCCTCCCTCCACTCTGCGACCTTTGTGTCAATTTGCTCCCTCACTTCGGCTCGTATTTCTCCAGTGTCACCAGTGAAGAGGGCCAGAAATCCCTGCGTTCTGAAATTCCACGGAGAGAGAAAAAAAAGCAAAGAATCAGGAACAAAGAAATAGGTGAAGCTCTGCCTAATTTCATGAGAACTCGACCACTTAGCATCCAACCAAAAGATACTCCGGATTATTGCCCAATCAATTAGCTCAGGCCTTGTTTCTTAGGAATTCAAACTCCCAGGAGTTCAATTCACACGGTTAAACTCCTAGGAAATGAATAAATCTATGACAAAAAAGCATACAAAATTGTTGCTCCTTCAAACCCACAACAGAAGTTACATGATTATCACATGAAACCCAAATTTGATAAACTGGTCATCCCATTCACTTTTTGAATGGCCAACCATCCTTTCATGATCTAGAAAATGGTGCAATACCTTACTTTACTGGAAAAAAAAGAACAGAAAAAACTCTTCAAGTCGTTTAGTAACCATAAGAAGAACTCCTTAAAGGTCTAAACAGAGGAGACAATGGATACTTGCACAGCCCTCAACATAAAAAAAAAAAATCAGCGATTAATACAAGACCGAACAAACGCAATAGTTAGTCTGTGCTGCATCCTAAGCTACTCAACCCCACATACCATTGAACCTTCCTCCCAAAACAAATGAGAGAGAGAGGGAAGAGAAGAAATCAAGAAATGCACATTAACGTACAAGAAAGAAGAAGGGAAAGAAACAGTGGAGCTTGGCATATGCTCTACTACCTATCAACGGCAGAAAGATACCCTATGTGTGTTGGTAAGTTGTTCTCATGTCAACACTTCTACTATATTTCTACAATTGTAGAAGTCGGCCGGTAGAGTGAGACACAAAAAAATTATTTCTGCAGAATACGAAAATCATGTATTGTTCATGCAAATGCTATTACACAGCTAGATTTCACACTTATTAAATGCTTTTTTCCATTTTCTCAGGGTAAAACAGTATCTACAAATATAAGGATGCAATGTTTCGGCACTCAAATTCTACAGAAATCTAATCACATGGTTAGCAACACATTTTGATGGCTAACAACAGAATTCTCTCTCAGTACTATTATTTTATTTACTCTTCAGATACTAGAATCATACTCTAATGTTAAGTAAAACTGACATACTCTAATGTTAAGTAAAACTGACCCAATTGAAATTTCATAGAAATTGAATACTTGACCTGAAGACCAGACTCTGAAAACTATTCAATCCAATAGAAATAAAGAACATTAAATTCTACTATATTGATACTTTGGGTGTACCAGTTATGTAACCAAGAGTATATCAGCCTCCCAAGGGAGTATTGGTGCATGATACAGATACAACCCCTTTTTTAAAAGTATCGAACTTTATAGCTCCTCGGCCTTTTTTCAAGTAAATTCCTTTTTCTTTGTGGCAAAAAAAGCCATGAAGTGCCAAATCTGGAATAACATATTAACCATCTAAGCTAATATACAAGACATCTGCTAATAGGAATAAGCAATTCCAATTATTTGCACCAAAGTCAACTGGGGACGGAAATATTATTTTGGATCTTAAAAAAAATAACACAGATAATCGAGTTAATATAGATATCGTGTTGTATATTATATATAATATTGTAAATAAATACAGTGGGGTATCATATCAATTCCACTACGTCAGATAGGCAGCTGTCTGCACAAACCAATAGTAATTACAGTGGGTATCATATCAATTCCACCACATCACATAGGCATCTATCTGCATGAATCAATAGTAAGGAATTTGATACACCGAGCATCAGATATACAGGTCTATTATAACTTTTAACACCCTTCACGTAACTGACGTAAAAGACTGTATCATCCACATATCTAGGGGGGGGAAAATTACAGAAGCCAGTTATCGAAGGTTCACATAAAGGACCGACACCAATGTTAAACTCAAACCATTTATGATTCCTTATGTTTTCCCTCCTTTTGCTAATACCAGCATCAGCCACAAAACTTTAAACACCCTTCTATAGAACGTACAGTACCATTTCACCCTTTTTATATACCTTAAGCTAAATGAGGTTCTGCTGATAAGACAATTCCATTCTGCTATAAGTTTCATTAGGAAACTTGGGACAAAGGTAGCCGATAGTAGTACGAAAAAGTACCAAGGTTAGACTAAGAGTAACAAAAACGTAATCAAGTAGGGCCTCTCAATCTTCTAGCGTGAAGATATATTTCAATCACACATAATATTGCCAGAAATTTGAATACATCAAAATAATAAGGGTTAGCACCAGAAACAACTAGAAGCAGGGGGTGAAGAGTGAAATAACATAAACTATTCACATCCTTTGAAGTAATTTTCAATCTACAGCAATAGCAATATGGCATATCTTTTGCAATTGTGAATCTGCAGCTAACAAAAAAACAGATCAGCACATGACACAATGGCGATTGAGTGTCTTAATCAAAATTCAGCAAACTTACTAGGCACACAAAGTTAACTGGTTGTTTGCTAAAAAAAGATACATATTGCGCTATTCAAATAGATGGAAGTGTGGCAATTTCTTGTTTCACAAAGAAAAGCAAAGAACCTTCAGGGAAAAAAAGCATGACAATAACTGATGGCATGTTCTTCTTTGAACTTCATAGGCCTCAAAGAAATGTATATCAAATGGCAACGGTTAATTACATTCAACCCCAAAAGCAGCATCAGCATATGCAACAAATCTAAATGCTGAATTCTGAATCTATAAAACCCATTATGGAATTCAGAACATAATAATCATGTCAATAGCTTTCTTTCGTATCAGTAGTGAACAATGCTAATATTTAATGGTTAGAACTCTGATACCAACTGGTTCAAAGACAAAGGATCGTCAACAATGACCATGGTAAAAATAATTACCCAATTGACACGTGACAAAATCAAAGCGACAGAAACAAGAATACCTGCTGTTAATCACATCAATCTCATGAAGCGTAACGCAATGCACCACCTCCTTCCGCTTCTGCAACTCCCCATCTGGACACTGCACGAACTTGGTCTGCGGCCCCATTGCATCGTAATCCCTAGACCTCGAAAATGATCTCCCAAGCTTAGTAATCTTGCCAGAAGCCTTATCAATCGCAATCACATCCCCACTCTGCACCTTATCCTTCCCCAATGCCTCAATCATCTTCGCCCCCAAGTCATACACAGTTTCCATCTCCGTCGTCTTCAGTGTCAACTTCCCCGTCTTGGATGCCGCTCCCGTTGTCGCCGGCCTATCAATCTGAATCTCCACTACTTCCCCTTCAATCACCTCTGTCTCTTCCTTGATTCGAACTCCGATTGCTTTTCGAAACGCCTGCATTCAAGGACGGACATAGGATATTAACATTGGATGGGATAACATATTTTTTTTTAACAAATAAAACATAATATAGTTCTGCCCATGCATAATGCAAGAATATTAACAAAAATCGTAAATTTCAACCTATGTAATTGTAACAATGTAACAATATAGTCCTATATAATTTTCATTAGAATCAATACACACAATTTTGTGCATCCATATACATTCTAAAAGATAAAATATTAAACCTAGGGTTAAGTTTTTATAGATGCATGCAATCATATGTTTTTTTTTTTTTAAATATTTTCTGCACCAATTGAATGAAGCCTAGTACATAAAAATCTAAGAAATGGCCCCACACAGAAAGAAATACTCAAACACTCCTATTCAGAAAAATTACTGATCAATTCTTGCCTTTGGCAAGATTTGACTCCTTGACCTCTCAATAGAAAGTGTACAAGGGCGGTCGTTTTAAGGGGACGATAACTAAATTTTTCAAAAAAAATCTTGGACGAGCGGGTGTTAGATTTATGTAATAGGTTGAATTCGATCATCACTTCACCATTGAACTACAAAGCTTAATCACAAAAGAAAGAAAATATCTTGAATTGTATGTGTTTCATTCATGCAATACATGGGCTGTCTCAGCTCTTATATATACACCAGAGAGAAGAGAGAAAGAGCGGAAAGGAGAAAATAACAAGCTCAACAGTATCTCTAACTATCAGTACTTCCGTAGCACTAATTCCCACCTAACTTCACTTGGTTAACAAGATTTTTTTACACAAAAATATAACGGTTCGGGTCGCTTTCTAACAGTTTTTGCTTCAATGAAACTAGACCAATTCGAAAATCTTTTTGGAAAATTGAAACCGAACAGGACAAATGCTTGGAAAAAACCAAACCAAACCGATTTTTTCACTCCGGTAATTTTCGGTTTTATCAGTTTGGCCGGTTTTAGTTTCACCCCTACTTGTAAGACATTTATCTTTGCCTTTTCTACAACTTGAGCTAGTGCTAACCTTTTCGGTTAAATGCTACTCTAGCTTATCCAACCACTTGAGCTACCCGCTAACCTTTTCAGTTAAATGCTTTTCTAGCTTAACGTCCAGGATGACGGAAAGGCGCAAAGGGCAGAGGTTGGAGTTATGACTCCCAATCTCTAACTAACTATCATACAGTAGCGCTAACTCCTAACTAACTTCACTTGGTTAACAACATTTTCCTAAAAAAATATTGGGCGGGCAAACTTATATGAAAAACAAAAGTGACGCTTTTTTAGAGAAATCTAATATGATTGTAAATGAAATTTTAACAACTGAGTTGGGCAGTCTCCTTATCAATCGTAAATATATGATGTGTAAGAGCATCTCTAATGGGAGCCTTCAAATCCAACACCAGCTCAAACCAGATTCTATTTGAAAGGACAAATCTTAAGTTTATCCTATGTAAGGACAAAACTTTCCAAAAAAAAATAACTACTTGGTGAGGGCGAATTTGTACATGTCAAATTGGAGATGTCAATTTGCCACGGAAAATTACTTGCATCATGACCATGATATAGAATACTCTAATAAGATGAAGCCAGGATATAGTTGCAGTTACCTGCATCAGGGCTTCGGTTTTGGACATCTCGAGCGAGAAGAGCTCGCTACCGGCGAGCATTGCGAAGGGGGTTTCGAGGCCGAGTGACTTGGCCATGCCCATGGCGATGGCGGTTTTGCCGGTGCCGGGTTGGCCGGCGAGGAGGACAGCGCGGCCGGCGATCTTGCCGTCTTTCACCATTTGGACGATGACTCCGGCGCCCTTTCGGGCCGACGTCTGACCCACCATGCCTTCGGAGACGGAGCGGGGCTCGAGGGTCGAGTCGAGGCCCAGGCCTCGGATGTGGGAGTGTGCTCCTATGCGTTCGATTCGGGTTAGGTCTCGTGTTTCGGAAAGCTTTATCTCCGCCATGGCTGGTGGAATACTGGTGGTGGTGGTGGTGGTGGTGGTGGTGGTGGAGGAGAAGCGCGGCTTGGCTTTGGGGAGAGGAGGGTTTTGTCGAAGATTCCAAGGGAAGAAGAGGGGTTTTAGGGTTTTGTGAAGGCGCAGTTCTAAGGGTACAGAATTAATTTTAAAATAATACTTTGAGTCGGTTCATAAAAAATCTGCTCGATCGGATGAAATTGCCAATTGGAAATAACAATTTTTTTTTATTCAGAGTCCATAATTCTACGATTTCTAAATTACTCGTTATTGATATTGGATTAAGCTAATTTTTTTTAAAAAAACATAACAAAATATTTTAAAAATAATAAGCGATATCTTTATAGGACCCAAAATAACCCCAAAAAAATTAAATCATCAATTAAAAGATACGGATAAGTATTATTTACCATTTCAACTCCAACTACTTTTTCCTATTTCTATTTGTATTTTTCTTGACAAAAACTCAATACTATCTAGGAATATTACGACCTCGGTTCCAAAAGAGGACTTCCAAAAAATTATTTTGAATTTTTAATTTTATTCATAAATTAAAAGAATTTTTAATTTTATTCATAAATTAAAAGAATTTATTAATATTAGTACTAAATTGTGAAAAAGTTTAATTTTTGTCAAAACAAAGGTTTTTTTTTGAAGTACTCGTCATATGGAACTATTTTTTCTGAATGAAGGGAGGACTATAAACAATAATGATACGTTCACACCCCTCTAGACACTCCCATCCACACCCTGGCCCAAAACGACGTCGTTTTGGGCCTGTTGGGAAAAGAAAAAATGAAGATCGAAAATTTTGAAAAAACCCCAAATCTGAGAGAGAGAGGAGAAGGAGAAGATCCCGACCTTCACCGGCGACTTCGCGACCCCCTCCCACCGTGGACTCCCTTCACCGGCGAAGCCCAACACGTCCACCACCACCAGTCGCCGGCCACTCGAAGAAGATCGCGACCCACCCTTGACCACTGACGAGTCGACGACGGCCAATCCACCACCAGTCGACGACCAGTCCACTGGAAGAGACTAGTCGACCAGTCCACCACTGGAAGAGACGACGGCCATGCGAAGAAATCGTACAAATCAAGATCGTCCATTGCACCAAGGTGTATCTCTCTCTCTCTCTCTCCCTCTCTCAATTTGTGATTAGGGATTATTTCAAAAGGATTAGGGTTCGAATTTGTACAGATTAAGTTCTTTGATCTTGATTCCATATTCAAAAACCCTAATTTGGGTAGGCATTTTACAAAGACAAAATAGCCTCTGACCGGTTCTCCCCCGTCAAAAATTTCACGGACCGATGGAGTCTCATGCTAAATTCTAGGGTTTATGTACCCTCTCCATCGCCCGATTCTACCAATTTGGAACATCAATTTTCAGGTGAGAAATAAGTCGTCTCTTCATTATCTTCTCTCTCTCCAAGACATGAAATTATATATCTGTACTTGCATAATTTCTGATGGAATAGCTGTAATTGTTTTGATTTTATCCAGAGCAATTATCTTGTGAATTGGAGAAAGTTTGATAAGTTCAATTTTGAAGGTCTTCTATTGTGCTTCCCCAATATGATTGCTAAAGGGTTTCCTGTTTCTATTGAGAATTTACCCTCACAGGATATGATGGTACAGAATGAAGGGTTTCCTGTTTGTAATGGTTTTACCTTCTGCCACATGCTCACTATTTTTGGTGGAAGATCTAAAGTTTTGAGAAAAAGATGTAGTAATCAGATTGCAAGAGCTTCCAACTTAGTCGCTCATGGGAATGGAAACCCTGGGAGTTTTGAGATTTTGTTTTTTGTGCCTGAGGTTTGTCATGTGCAGTTGTTTCTGAAAATAGATGCTTATTAGGTTTTGGGCGGATGGGCTTTATTATGAAGTTATATTAGCTGAATCTTTAAAAAAATAATAGTTATATTAGCTGTCATCTATAGATATTACATGATTCTGCTAAGCTGTTTCAATGTTTTGTTTGCAGCGCTCTCTTGCAACTAACCTTCAGAACCTCTCAATGGAACTTCGCAAGAACCAGTCAACGTATTTGAAGCGCCTCCGGCTGCAGACGGAGGTCCTGAGTACATTCCTCTTAAATAATTCTCTGGATAAATGATTATCAGGATGATGATTCTTTACATATTTAGGAAATTTTGGTTTTTCACTTCCAGACTCTTTGCATGATTCATTTATGTTTATGCTGGCCCTTGGCATTGCTTTCATCTTCCTTGATTTCCTGAGGTTGCTTAGAGGTGCAATGCTTTTCTTCATGTATTAGCGGCTTGTTAGCATCCTCTCAAAACAAATAACTAAAGAAAAGTCTCTCATTTCCAAATTTTTTTGTTATTAAAAGTCATGTTTTGGAGTTTGCCAAAAGCCGTTCTTGTAGTTTGTTTGTTTCTTCGCTTCCATTGACAGTACTTTGTAGTCCAAGAAGTTGATGCTTTCAAGTTTTTTACTAAATATTGCTTTGTGATGTAGGGTCCAGATGGGATTGACTTAGAAATAAACTTGAATGGAAATAACTCCAGAACAGAAGAAGGTGATTTGGATGACATGGTAAGCTGGCCTGGCACTTCAAATTGTCGTTCTCCACTTTTTTTGTAGACATGCATGTGTGTCCATATCTATGTATAAGAATATCATTACAAACACGCACTATTATTGCATGTACCTTGATATGCTGGTAGATATTTCCTAGTGGTATGTTTCTTGAAGGGGTTTAATTTAAACCACAAATGGGGTTTGCCAATTGGTGATATGAAAATTCGGTTTCACTGTGTTTCTCTGAAAAATCGAGCATTATATATGTTACAAGGACTCGGGTACTAGCATCATGTGTGGGTGCGTGTCCAAGTGTCATACCTTCTTATATTCTGCGGCGTATGATATGTTGATGTGTCCAAAAGTAAGGTATGGGTGCAGTGACATGGCTAAAACACTTGCATAATGTATTCTTGGAAAGTTGGATACGGGACACGACACAAATACGGGACACGGATACGGGACACGACATAGATATGGGACACGGATACGGACACGACATAGAAATGGGACACGGATACGGGACACATTCTGTTCTCTGGTTTCTGTTTTTTTTTTTGTAGAGATGACATGCCTTCCGCATCTTCCAATGCCACATCTGGATGGCCTACGAAAGATGTGGCCTACGAATGCCACATCTTCCAATGTAAGCCTCTCCACACAACTACATGAATGGTTGTTTCTGCCATATCTTTTTATCCCGTTACTAATTTATCTCATTTGTTTTCTTGTGACTTGCCCTGCAGGTAATGGAATGGTTGGTGCGATAACGACAAGGAAAATGTCTCAGATTCGGCAGATGATAGGACACGCGACTTCACTGGACCATTCCCTCAATACAATGTCGACCTCAACAACAACTTAAGGGAACTCATCTTAGCCATACGGAACGCAGTCCGTATTGTAGTTATCCATTCCGTTATTGGGATTGTAATTTGTGTATTGCTAGTTATCCACCTCGTGTATAGGTAATTTGTTATGTAATATGGTGAGGTACTGTAAAACAGTTCATTTCAAGTCCGTTTGAGACAATGGTTATGTAATGAACGACAATGGTTATGTAATGAATGAGAAGGTTAATTTCAAGTCCGTTTTGGGTTATTCTATGGCCTAGTTTTATGTTGTGCCTTATTAGTTGATTGTCTGATGAGACGCTTAGACGTCGGGTATGCAAGAAAATAGCGGAAATGCTGCCCAAATTTTTCCAGAAATAGCATTTAAACACAATTTTGGCACCCAAAACCACATCCATGGAATGCACTTGTAAACAATCAGATCCATGACTCGAAGTGCACTTTTAAATGCAGTTTCCACTTCTAAATGCAGTTACAGCAACAAAGAATCTTATCCATTTATGAAATGGATACGGATACGGATACGATACGGACACGATACGATAAAGACTTCATTCATAGAATTAACATTCCATTTATCAACACAGACAGGACACGATACGATAAAAAAAACAAAAGTTAATTACATTCCATTAACAAACGGATACGGACACGATACAAATAAGACACGATATGATAAAAAAAAGAGTAAAATGCATTGTTCATAGATACGGATACGGATACAAAAAACAAAAAGGTGCAAACAGGACACGAAACATACAGGGCACGACACAATAAAAAAAAAAAACCAAGTGTTTCCATTCACAAACGGATACGGATACAATCGGCGCATTGATCTGGATATGGATACAAAGTTGGATACGGATACAATACAAAGAAGACACGATACAGACACGATACGATAAAAATAATTTAACCAACCAAGTCTTCTACTCTTCCTCATTATTCATACCATTCACTATTGAATCAAGTACCCTATTGCTCTTAAAAAATCTAGACTTTCCCGGACTTTGTTCATGATTGTGCTCTAAGATAACCCGACTTACCCTCCACTTTCCCTCCTGGGTTAAACACATATTAAGGTGAGCCGGACATTCCGTTTTTGCCTGTGGACGTGGATTGGTAAGGTTGTTTCCTTTAGGCCTTGCCTTTCCACGTTTGCTGCATTCAAAAATTACATGCCTCAAGACTCCATCTTTTCCCTTTTTCGAAGATCTTTTAGCCACTGCAAACCCCTTTTCTTTCGCAAATTTTGAGTAATAAAAATAAGCATCGCTGGGGCTATCGAATTCCATTCCCATCTTCGGTTCCTCGATTGTATCTTCAGAAATCTCAATTACCGCTTTACCATCACCACCTTCCTTTATTGGAGAACCATTCGTAACCTCTTCTTCTTCTACGTTGTCTCCACTCCATACCCTTCCACTTCTTCGTCCCTTTCAATTTGGGAAGATATAGGACAGATCACCGATGGTGGCGATGGTAACTGAAACATCGCCTGCAGATTAAAAATAAACAAGAACAAGTGAGTATAATACGCGTACTTTAGCACGTAACACAAAACACTAAATCTGGTGCCCTAATTTACAAATACAGTAAGAAAACAATCTGGTGGCATTAAATTTGGTGGCCTAATTCACAATCTGGTGGCAAAAATTTTTGGTAAGAAAACAATCCCAGGTAGACATTGGTACATAATTAAACAGTGGTCATTATGGCTCCTTGGCAAAACTAATTAAACAGTGGTCAATGCTTCAAATTTTTTCACAATAACAACTCAAACAATCATTCCTTCCAACAATTTTTGAAGACTTGGCAGGTACCTGGGGACTAGTTCGGAAGAGTTTTGAGCCAGTTTCCTGTTGAAGTTTTCAGTTCCAAAAGATTAAATTCCAATGTAGCTGCAGAGTTTTGGCTTTAGGTTTAACATAAGGGATATGAAAACATCCTTGCATAAATAGAGTCCGTACAATAAGGAATGCAATGAGATGCAGCTCAATCATCTGTTGCAGAGGTGCCTGTGACAATGTGTGTGTGTGTGTGTGTGAGAGAGGGAGAGAGAGAGACCGACCTTGGTTGAGCCGACCGATTTCTGGGCGGCGGCGGCGTGGCTCAATCGGACGGGTTGGGCTTGAGTCGGAAAGGGAGACCGCCGGTCGGAAAGGGAGACCGCCGATTCAGTCGCCGGTGAAGGTCAGTCGAGCATCGAAGGGTGGGTCGTGGTTCACGATCTTCTTCCTCTCTTCTCTGTCTCTCAAGGGTGCCGCGAAAATGGCTAGTGAAACCCAGGATTGGGGATTTTGAAAATTTCAGAAATTTTGTTTTGTTTTGTTTTTTTTCCCTGGGGTGAAGTGGGTGGGCCCCACGTGGGGCCCACGTGAACAGTGGCTGGGGTGTGGATGGGAGTGTCTAGCGGGGAGTGAACGTATCATTATTGGACTACAAATCATAATAACAAGTATTAACAAATGATACTATTTCTTTTCTCCATTCGTTTTTTTTTTTTTTTTGATCTTTCCAGATCAACAACTTGTCGTTTGATCTGAGAAGGTTATATGTCTCTCGCTTTGTGAGAGTTGTCAGTTTCGTCTTCGAACGAATTTTCGTCTACAGATTGGGTACTTTCAGGCGTGTTTGTTTTACAAAGATATCTAACAATGTTCTTACCCTATATGATATCCCTGGCAAGGCAACTCGTGGCGGCTTTGAAAAAAAAAACTATGACATCTTCCCAACGAGACTCGGCATTTTAAGGGACGGTTTTAAAATATTTATATTTACTACTACTTAATTAAAAAAGAGAAACAGTATCATCATCTGGAAGGAAGATTATAGACATACTCGTCCAGTCGTCCTACACCTATAAACCATTCTATATATTTTACTCCTTCAAGCGTGTAACTTTCCCTTTTGAGATGTTCCTTAATAAGTGTGTTTTGAAAAGTTAATGGGTACATTTTCTATTTTGCCCTTAATAGTAGATTCCTTTTTGAAAAGTTAATGGGTATTATTATATTGATAAGGATAAGTAGTGGAAAGTAAATGTAAAAATTGTTAAAGTTGATGTGAGAAAAAATAAGGGGTGTTTCGAAGCCTACTTTTCAGCTCTTCATTTTTCACTTTTTGACTTTTTTGGATTTTTGAGTTATGGTTAGAATGAGTATTGAATTTGAGAGGAGTGTTTGGGAGAAATTGTGCGGAATGCATTTTGCAATAGGATTGTGGTCAAAATGAGAAGTAGAAATGAAAAATGAGCTCCCCACCTCTTTTTGGTTTCTAGCCTAGAAAGTTCAAAATGGAAAAGGTGTTTTGAGGGAATGAGTTATGGGTGTTGTCTTCCAAACACCCAGTAGTAGAAAAAGAGAACGGGAAAAGCCAAAAAGTTGGCGGCCAAACACCTCATAAGTTGGAATTACGAGGTAATACACTTAAAAAGGGACAGAGAGAGTACGTATTTGTGGCAGAAAAACATAGGAGTATCAATTAGGTTAACCGTTAACACAAAGCAATTACTACATGTAAACACAACCAAGTAAAGAAAGATAGGAGTACAAAAAAATCCAAAAATCCGAACACCGACGCAAATTTATAATCTTGTAGGTATCCCAAAACCTGTTTTTAATAGCGGGTAATGATTTTTGCGCTTCATTTTCTCGTAAATGCACTCCAAAGTTACAGTGCTTATACTTACACAAAACAAACACACTAAAACCTACGTTTGGAGTGCATTTACAAGAAAATGAAGTGCGGAAATCATTGCCCTATAATAGCATAGATAATCATTTTGCCACACACGGTTGCACAAACTCAATGGCTCATGGGAGTTTCCTCTTCAAGATACACAAGAGTCCTTGCATAATTTTCTCCAATTCTATTGAGAAGCAACAAATGCAATATATAATACTACTATATAGTATGATGAAATTCTTACATGCTACGACGCGCACGGAGGTGGTACTAGGTAGATTGCTCAAATGCTTTCTTTTTCACAAGGGAACATCCAATACCAGTGGGTACATGCCAGCATTTTCACTTACGGTTTTCTTTATTACAAGGACAACAAAAAAAAAATCCAAAACAGAAACAAGAACACGAAAAAGTGGAAGGTGCGCCTCTTGATTTTTAGTCTGGCGTTTCATTGGGTGTATAAGCATGCATCTCTGGTCTATTACCCCCCCGAGTGTTGAATGCCAGTAGTAGATTTCTCTAATCCAAAGAAAAAGAGCCATTGCAATACCTGCGAAATTAGAAAAACAATTTGGCCGATAAGTTGTCAGCCCTATTGACATGGAGAAAAAGTACCGACTTTGAGATGACATTGCCGGTGGCCATTCATAACAGGAATATACAAATGATATTACCATTAGGTTTATTCTCGTATTATTTCATGATACGATAAGATGAAAAATAGGCAATACAAAAGTGCAAAATTGTAACAACTGTAAAATGCTTGACGAATGCAGCAAACTCTTTTAACTTAGCGGACAACTAATGGAACAAAGAAGAATTTGAAATAGTAAAGGGAAGCATAAGGTATCAGTTTTAAAACCACAAGGGAGATCTCTGTAATCTACATCACTAAGCCATAAGAAGAAAGTACCACTTCTGCAGTTCTGCCATAGGATAAGAAAGGTTTACCTGTTGCTAAAGTTCTCAACAGCATCAGAGGCATAGAGAAGTGTCTCATTGGCTTTCTCCAGAACCATATAAAGTTCTTTTCCTCTCGTAACGCGCCCAATCACCCAAGCATTGTTTCTAGCCCTAATACATATTTCCAAATCCTTGTCCTGGTCTGGGGCATCCCATTTGGCTCGGCTCTTTTCCAAATCAACCTCCTCTCGGAGCATAGTTAACGCAACTAAAGATTCCTGCAACATTTAATCCTACTTAGCACGCACTACATATAACGTTACAAATTCTACTATGCCTCTTTTCTTTTTATCATGCTCTAGGGTAACTACATTAGCATCGCTTTTGAGAAAATTACAAACGGAAATCAACGATTACACAGGACTATAAACAAAGTCATCCAGAGCCAATAGATCAAAGAAGACAACTCCAGCGACTAACTATCATCAAATTCTCAACCACTCGAACAATTGATCTCACTACAACAGAATGCGCAATCCTAATTTTCCGCAAAAAGTGGAAGTAATCATGGGTAGTGCTGTAGACGAGCCAAGCCAATCAACTACTGCGTCAAGTATAAGCTCAGTCGGACAAAGGGTGAGCTCAGTCTTGGTTCATGTTCAAGACGAGCCCAAACTGAAAGGCTAGCCACACAGTCTGGGCTCAATTGTTTTACAAGCTCACAAATCACAAGCCAATCTCAGTATAACAAAACTGTTAGAGTTTGTCCCACATTTGCTAATTAGAACCTCCAAAGCGGCTTAATGACTTTTTTGGTCCCCAAAGTATGCTTCTAGTGCCGATTTGGTCCCCAATATATCGATTTGATTTTTCTGGTCCCCAACGTTCTAATTTTGCGTTCAATTGGTCCCTCCCCTTCACGCCGTTTGCTCTTGCCGTTAAAACTGGGGGCACCTTAGTCATTTTCCCCATAAAATCAAACACACCCAACAATGGAACCCACCCCTCCCCCC
>JAXBDA010001506.1:0-53890 GCA_036023075.1 Gaultheria prostrata | reverse complement strand
ATACGAGAAAAGATGTGCACAGTGAAAATTTGTGTTAAAATACAAGAAAAGTGTATACAATTAAGTATACATGGAGTATTAAAAATGTAAAAGATGCATTAGAGTGCATGTTTCTTCTTCTTCTTTTTTTTTGTCCTTCTTGTGTGCTCGTTGGACACACAATAACAAGACTCTTATTCTCTACCCTAAACCCAAAGTGCCTAAACCCAATGTGCTTAAACCCACTATTCTCCCCAATGAGCATAAATCCCCTAAAATTAAATCCCAAAATTAACTCTCTAAACAGAACCCTGGAAAGGTTTAGAGGTGTACCAACAAAATGAGCAAAACGAAGGAGTTTTGCCGCACAACACCTATCATGCAGCGCCCTCGGACTCACTGAAATAGATACTCCCTCCGTCCCAATTCGATAATCCACTACGGAACTACGTGTAATTTTCAAACTAAAAAATAATATACTTACCAAAATAATTTTCTAATCAATATGGATCTTGTTTGATAGATGTCATCGAAAACTTAAATAAGGTGCAAAAAAAATTAAAAATTATTTTGGTAAATATATTATTTTTTAATTTAAAAATTGCACGTAGTTTCGAAAATGGATTATCAAATTGGGACGGAAAGAGTATACAAAGACACAATGAGCTTTAAAGGAGAGAATGTTAAAAACTTAAACCCTGCTATTGGTACAGATAGCTTCGCACAGACCATGTACAGATGGGTCTCAGGGACTCACTTGTGGGTCCCATAAGAAAGATCCGAGTCGTTCAATTATTTTAGAATAATTTTTCAAGGGGCCATGCGTGGAATCAACTTCATCAGACGTGCGTAAGTGATTGATCCAAAAAACCCATGTTTTATTCAAACGATTTTGAATGAAACAAGGGATTTTTGGATTAACCACTTAAACATGTCAGATAAAGCTAATTTCTCGCGAGGCCTCTCAGAAAATTATTTTAAGATGATTGAACGGCTCAGATCATTTATGTAGGACCCACAAGTGAATCCCCGAGACCCATCTGTATATGGTCTGTACAAGGGTATTTGTACCCATTGATTTGCCGTAAAAGCTTAAGGTCAAATTCTACATTTAAAGGACTGTACTGGAGACATTGAAAAAGCCTACGAAAAGAAGGTATAGACCATATGGCTAGAGGTGTCAAACGTGTGTGCTGTGCCGTGCCATTCAACTTCCGTACCAACCGTGCTTCGTGTCGTGTCGCGCCGTGCTTATTTACTTCATCGTGCCATGGCGTGCCGTGCCAACTGTGCTACGTGTCGTGCCGTGCCCATTTACTTCATCGTGTCGTGCCGTGCCGTGCGTTTTTGAAGTCGTGTCGTGCCCGATTAGTTAATTGTGTCGTGTCGAACCGTGCCATTGACTTACTCGTGTTGTGCTGTTCCGTTCCTTTTTTTTACGTGTCGTGCCGTGCCTTTTTGTCGTGCTGTGCCGTACCTTTTTTGTCATGTCGTGTCGTGTCGTGCATTTTTTTAGTCGCGTCGTGCGTTTTTTTAGTCGTGTCGTGCCGGCGTCGTACCTTGCTATTGTGTTACTAGGGATTACCCGTGCCTAAAGGCACGACGTGACGTAATTTGACCTCAAGTTTATGAACTATCATTTTGCTCTAAATGCCCGTGCTAAAGGCACGAAGCAACACATTCTGAATATAACTAAATCAAATTATTCTTCCCTACTTTTGACCAGAGCATTGGTAAGGAGAGAAAGGGAAGGGTTTAGTAATGTACCAACCGGATACATTTTTTGGACACCCCAAGCAATGTGCAAAATTTACACCCCTCCAAGGGATTATCGCCCTGAGGGCGGTATCTTTGGAAAAAAATATATGAAGTTATCGGATATAAGAGCATCTGGATTGCTATATCTGGCTCTCTTTGGCCGGTGCCAAAAAGGCCATAACCTCACCAAAATATGCATTCAACCTCCAGAAGAAAACTGCCGACACATTTCATCACATACAGTGCTCAACATACAGTGCCACAAAATCAGTAAACCACTAATGAATAGGGAAAATAGATACAATTGATGTTATTACAAAAGCTCATTTGTTTGGGTATGGATACCATTTTCCATCCTTTGAAGGTCTTCTTAATGGCGAATAGTTATAGAAGCACGATTCCAAATTCTGAATGAGGCACCTTCCTTCCTCGAAGCCCCAAGCTATCTCAAGATGACGTGGTACACTATAACCTTGCAACAAAAGCCAAAAAATCGTAAGCATATTATATAGATTTGTGGAGGAAATGGGCTTATTTCAAAGTAGACAACTCATAAGGAGGAAAAACAAGCATCCAAAACATGTTAGGTTTGACCCATTTCTTTCAAAGAACCCATGTCCACGAAAAATCACACCCATACTAGTCAATAAGGGGAGTAATCAATCCAAAAATCATAACATTTGAAGTTTGTTTGATGCCTTTAAAAATTCATACATAACAGGGGTCTGCAAAAAAACGAGTGAGCACATAAAAGCCTGACTTCGAAAAATCACCATAAATCGAGTTCTTAAGATTTTAGAGAGATTCTAGTGTCAAAAGTTTCGTAGTGAAACGAAGTTCACAAGTTAAGAAGGACTCAAGGTCCAAATCGTACTCCAAAAGTGAGAAAGCAAGCAAATACAGAGGCTACACGAATCTGTCGCAGAAAAGTTTTACAGCTTTCAAACCAGATTTCAACAATTCATAGTAAATCTAATTCTCAACGGATTTTGCTGATTCCAGCGGCAAAAGAAAGGGCTTTGAGTGAACTTTAAAACATCAGATGGGACCGAAACCTAATTAATAGTTTAGGAAGGAGAAATCAACCAAAAACGGTGACCCAGTTTGCTGTACGAAAACTGATGTATATATAAGTATCGATACACGAATATTTCCGATTAAAAATGATAAAAATGAGGGAGATGGGAGCTGTACTTGCAGAGATGAAGTTAGGCGGTGGAGATGGTGGTCGGAAGTGGCGGTGGAGGTCACCGGAGGTGATGGCAGTCGTGGTCTCTCTCTCCCTTTCTTCTTTCTTTCTTTCTTCTCTGATTTTTCTTTATGTCCCAGACATAAGAAAGGGGAAGAGGGGACAAAGTGTCAAAGAGACACATGGAAAAGAGAGAGTGTCGGGCATGCCTCTCCCAAAACGAGAAAGGTTAAGGCAGTACAATTTGCTCTGAGCGTTGTTCGAACTGTCCAAACTTCAATCTCAGAAAAAATACCAAAATATTCGTACTGGCTTAGAAAATCGTGGGAAACATCACCGTGCGCTCATAATTGCTAAGAAAAATCTCGAAAGTTGGGCACACATTACGATGCTCACGCCAAATGACAATATCGAATTGATTCGGGTTCCACAATCGTAATAGTCACGCCAAATTTTTTTTTAAATTAAATTTATTTTACATAAACCCCTAAGTTAACCTTTTAAAATGTTTCCCCACAGTTCTCCAGCTCTAACAAAATAAAATAAAAATATACACAAATTTCCGGGTCTTTACAATTCGGGTTCCACAATCGTAATAGTTTTGTAAATGATTTCAAAATAATATTTTGTATGGCCTTGCAAAAATTCAGATCAATTGGATATGCGTAATTGGTCGATCCAAAAGTCCAAGTTTTGAAATCAATTAGATATGCGTAACTTGGATCGACTAGTTACGCATATCCAATTGACCTGATTTTTTGCAAAGCCGTACAAAACATTATTTTGAAATCATTTAACGGTTCGGATTGTTTACGTGAGACCAAAAAGTGGGCCCATAAAGCCATTGTACAAAATGAACGGCGAGGATCATCATAATTGTGTTGGGATGAAGGGCCTTTCAAAATCTGATCGTCTCAAAAATTGGCGAGAGTCATTAAAACATCAACACAAACAAAGTGAACGGTGTGGATCGTCATAATTATGTCGCGATTGTGTGGCTATCGTACATTATACTATAACGCAATAGCTTGGTTCATAACCAAGTAAGTTCGATGTATAGAATTGCAAGGTAGGTGTAGACTTGTTTTTTCCAAATGTTCAATCTGAACCGTTACGATTTTATATATAATCAATTCTATCATTCTCCCCCAAATCGATGATCATCCGATATCGGCAACCACACGATCGGAACACATTCAGTGCTTCTAATGGAATTTTAGTATTATAATGCACCACTTCAAGGCCACCTAATCAAAATTTTCAAAATCTGAACCGTTAGATGTGTTTAAAACGTGTTTTTAAGATACTATGCCAGGATTTGGCAAAAAAAATACCCGAAAGGCCTTGATCGGACTAGGTTTTCGTAAAGTAGTTTTACGAAAACCTACTCCGATCAAGCCCTTTCGGGTAGTATTGTTTGTCAAATCCTCGCTTAGGACTTTAAAAACACGTTTTAAACACATCTAACGGTTTTGATCGTCGAAATTTGGTCCAGAAATTGGAGGTCCATTATTATTCGGGACGTACAAAGTAGAGATTAGAAATGAATCGAATTTAATTTCTATAATTTCTATAATCGGATTTAATAAAAAAATTCTATAATTTCTATAATTTAACTTCTAATAATTTCTATAATATAATTCAATAAAAGAATTGAATTCCTATAATTTGAATTTCTATCATTTTTTGTAAAAATCATTTTGTAACTTTTTCTTATCAGCCAACACTCTTTTTGTTCATGAATGATGAATCATGGCTTCATTTTTATTTTTTAACTTTATATAAATATATAATTCACTTACATAAGCAAAAAAATATTCTTTTTTTTTTTTGCTTATAAAAAAATACACATAAATAAATTATTTAACTTTTTTTTTGTTGCCTCATGTCGTGCCCGTGTCGTGCCTGTGCCGTGCCGTGCCCGTGCCAGGCCAACTTCCGTGCTCGTGCCCATGCCGTGCCGTGCTAAATTAAATTCGTGTCGTGCCATTTTCACGTGCCCGTGCCGTGCCCGTAGAAGACCGTGTCATCCCGTGCCACGTGCCACCTTAGAACCGTGCTCGTGCCTGTGTCGTGCCCTCTCAATTCTGTGCCCGGGCTGTGCCACGTGCCAAGTTATACCGTGTCGTTCCATACCATGCTAGGCTTTTACTGTGCCTTAGGCGTGCCGTGCCGCCTCCGAACGTGACGTGCCCGTGCCGGCCCCGCCCGTTTGACACCTCTACCTATGGCAAGGACTCCGGACAATTATTATTAGAACTTGTCAATTGTTTTACCCTATGCACCGCCCAATGCACTATGTATAGCCAAAACCCTAATATGTGAATTTTGACAGATTGGATTTGGTTCGGTTTTGCTGGTTTGGACGGTTTTGGCAGTTTTTCTTACATATAAGCCGCCCAAACCACCCAAATAGTCCAAACCAAAACTGAACAAATCAAACTAGACAACACTCGCGGACGGGTGCGGGTAGAGAAAATGACAAACTGCGGTGAGTGGTTCGGTTTCAAAACCGAACGAAACCGAACCCTCCTGCTTGGGCAAGCGTTCACAAACATATTAAGCTTGTGCAGCCCGGCCCAGCCCATCTACCCACTAGAGGCCTCACTAGAGGAAAAGCCGAAGCCCACTAGAGGCCTCACTTCACTCACCGGCCCAATACAACCAGAGGAAGGGTTCCACAAGAACTCGTATAAATAGATAACCTGCACAAAACCCTATTCATCTTGTTCGTTTACTCTGCAACCTACCTTCACGCTCAGGCAGTCGAACGGCGGAAAGGTATATGGGATTTCCATTTCTCTGATCTTTCTTTATTTTATTAATGGATTTTCGTTCAAATCTTTGTTAGTCTGTGCCTGATTTGTATTTCTGATTGGGGTTTTGAAGCAGAAATGGCGAAGTCGAAGAACCATACCGCTCACAACCAGTCGTACAAGGCACATAGGAATGGCATCAAGAAACCCAGGAAGCACCGTCACATATCCACGAAAGGGGTATGTTGTGTATTCAATATTTACATATGCTATAAGTCTGTAACTATTTTTTTGACATTTTGCGATGAATTTAAGGTGCAGTGTGTGTAGTTACAAATCCATTCCCTATTTGTTTTTTGTATGCTCCTTCTTCAGATCTATTTGGCTGTTTGTCTTTAAAGTTTGTTGTAATAGGCCAGTGTAGTGAAAAATCCTTTTCAAAATTATTACATCAGGAAGCTAGCTTGGTCAGCTATGAGTATGATCTAATACTTGTGGCATGAACACAATTGTATACTGTTTGAAGGATTAAAGAGGCCTTGGGATTGTCTTTTGACTCATATCGTAGCTGATCTTCGACTGGAGGCTATGCAGTTCGAAGATGTTAAGCCTTCAACACATAACCTTTTTTCCTAACTTGGAAGATTCCTAGGATAATTTTTGTTACTTCTTAATCTCTATGAGCAATCTATGTATTCTATCTATGAAGGGAGAGCACCCTTTTGGTATGGACTCTGCTTTGAGACCGGCTCACATTTTGCTCTTCCTAAATTGCCATACATTAAAAAAGGTTGTTATATTTTAGTTAACCTCTACCCCCAATACTGCATTGGAAAATAAGTAACATACCGCCCACGGGCGATGTCCAAACTTCCAAAGGTTATCAGGAACAGTTTTCGGTCTTTGTGAAACGAAAACAAAATGTGTACATACACTACAGTTTGAACTGCCCTTGATCAACACCAAGCCCCCCACTCACAACCATCTTCTCCTTCAATCATGTTTGCTCTCTCTCTCTCTCTCTCTACCTTTGCAGATCCTATAATTGTTGCTTCAATTGACTCCCTGTTTGTATTCTCGATTGGTGGCATTTCTGTTTTTATTCTTATGTCTATGCATCTTGATGCTGGAAACTTGGAATGCTAATATGTTGTATTTTATTCTATACTTCTCGTAATTTTGGTTTTTACTTACAATTTTGTATTGACATAATTTTGCCTTCAGTTGATCATGGATTGAATTGATGTTACTGGGTTGAACAAAAGATTGCGTACACGCATCGCATGTGGGAGTGTGTGCCCACACTTCTTGTGTAATTCGAACGGAAAGCCGTTCTGGACCCCTTGGTTGTTTTTGTTATGGTTTCAGCAAAATTCTAGAATACAGATTACCGAGGAGAAAAATAGTTACTAAAGTGTTTTACATGTGTAAGAAAGTGATTTAGTTATGGGAGTTTTGGTCATTGTAGGAAATGTTGTGGTCTCTTGTCATGAGATTTTGTGCTTACTTGTGCTTACAGATAGTGTCTTTCATATATCCTTTTTAGGTGTTACTTATGAAAACATAATGATCTAGTTGCAAACCATTATGGTGGATGTGTACGGTATACAATGTACAGTCGTCTTTACAGCACGCTTGCACTCACATTGATACACATGAATCAAAGGGATTTATAGTTGTTTTGGTGCATTCTCTGTATAGATGGACCCGAAGTTTCTCAGGAACCAGAGGTATGCAAGGAAGCACAACAAGAAGAGTGTCGAATCAGCTACAGAGCAAGAATAGACACCCACCTTCTGAAATGTCATTGACAACATCTTTCTTTCCCATGAGAGTTTCATTGGAAGGAAATCTATCTAGTTAATTATCTTTCTTTCCTATTAGAGTTTCATTGGAAGGAAATCTATCTTGTTTTACTTATGAAAACAAAACAGGTTTACTAGAGGTTTACTAGATTTCTCTGGATTGCAGTTTTACGTGTTTGTATGAGCTGGGATGTTAACTCTTGCTGGGTGTTGAGGATCATTTTTATTGTGCTCGTATTGGTTCTTCTTTGCGTTTTCTACTCAGTTCTGTTTCTGTTCCTCTATATCTTAGCAATTGAGTTTGGTTGGATGGAGTAAAAAGTATATGAATCTCTTGTAGCTCATTTTCAATCAAAGGCGAAGCTACCAAATGGGCTTAGAAAAGGAACCAACTTTACATTTTTCAGCTGAGTTTCGTATGAGTAGATGGCCAATCGAGGTGATAGCTTGCAAATCACATACCTTGTTTATGTATAACTGCATGCACTAGAATTAGTCGTATGGTTTGGTTTCTGCTGATGACTTGAAGTATTAGTTTCATTTTCTCTCTGGTTTTTTCACCAATCTGGTTAATACTTATTAGATTGGTGAAGTACTATTTTTGCGTTGCTCCACTGAGGGCATAGGAAGGATTACAGCAGTCCCAAGTGCATTTGTAAGAATCCTAAAAAATCACGTGAGGTCATGTGCTGTTAGACCATGGAGGTGGAAGGATTGCTTGGGCGAATGACCAGGGTATCTCTAGAAATGGGATCAATACACTTTCTGATATGGATTAGATCGTTTTTTTTGTGGAGGATTTCTCATTTCTTCGTTAAGAGAGTAAAAGATACTTATGTTGTGAACAAAATTGGACTGGAAATGGGGGAGGCAGGCTGCTGTGCCCTTCTATGTTGGTCTCGTCGCAAGCTCGAAACTGCTATTCAAATCGTTAACTATGTAATATTGTTGCCTAGAATGGACCAAGGAAAAACTAAATCAATCAGACCTCTTAGCTTAGTGTGCTGTTATGAGGAGGGTGGAAATAATCAAGCGGGGGATAATTTTGGAATGCCTGTGGGAGATTAGTGGAATGTGGTCTAAGATATTAAGGTGTGACCGTGTGGTTTGAAGATCCTTTGCCTCCTTTCTGTGCCCCCCTCCTCTGCCCCCCATTTTTCAGCCGTCGATTTCGGCAACCAACGGTCCGGATTTTATGCTGGCACTCTTGATCTGCGCCGTCCATTGCTGAGTGAAATCTGGACGGTTGGTTGTCGAAATCAACGGCTGAAAAGGGGGGCGGAGGTGGGAGGCACGAAAAGGGGGAAGAGGATCTGGTTCCGACTGTGTGGGCGTCTGCCAAAAGTTGTCGCGAGAAGAACAAGGCAGCCCTATTGGCTTGCCTCTAGTAGTCTTAGCTGGAGTTTTCTTTGTCACCCAAGGTGAGCTTGCCATTTGATAAAATGAGGCTGAGGTGGTAAAATAAGGTTTATTTTATCAAATGAAGTGGGGAGGTGATTTTATCTTCAATGAATCTGAACATCAAAAATCATTTTATCACCTCAACCTCATTTAATCAAATGACAAACTCGCCCAGTTGTATTCCGCTTTGTTTAGACTTTAGAGGCTCTTATTGTTAGAGATTTGCCTTATTAGAGTTTTCATGTATCGTTTTTTTTTATTATCAAATTTTCATGTATCGTTTGACCACCTAAAAATAAGGGCATCTTCAGTTGCATGGAAATGATTGACAAATGATGGAAAAAAATCAAAATTTTCATGATTTTCTGTTTGTTCAATTACCTAAAAAGTTTGTGGGACTCACAAGACTCGCAATTTCAACTTTTTCAACGAGAACAATTTCAAATAGATCTTGCCAAAAGAAAGAAATTTTAATTTTCTTGCAAGATTCTTTGTGAAGAGAACACAAACAAAAAAACAAGTTTCCTTTTTCTTTATTTCACTTCACTTCACTTCACTTTTTATGAGAACCAATTTACTACGTAACATTCCCAACAAGTAAACTATACTTATTTAGTTGTATCAGTCACTATTATCTCCTCTCTCTTTCTCATCCTACTAGGGTGTAAACTACCCAACTTGACATTTAAGGTATTCGAGTTCAGTTCATTTACTAAATGATTCTACAACGCTTAACGGAGCCAAATTTATTTAATTAACACGCATCTGTAAATAAGCTGAGCCTAATCAAATAGGCCGAGAGCTTTAGAGTGGTGCCAAGCTTTAGAGTTCTCAGAGCAACCCCAACAATGAGTTGGTAAATTAGGCAGTGTACAGTGCATATATCTATTATAACTTGATACTTTTTCTATCAACACTCCAACAACACTCCCTATTTTTAATAAAATATAATATATGGGGCAAAAGTAAGAGAGAAACAAGAGAGAGAATAAAAATAAATAAAAAAAAGCAGTCAGGGGAAGGAGAGAGAAAGAATAAAAAAATGGGTAGAGAATGAATAGTGCCTCCCTAAATGAGGGGTTTTTAGGGAGGTACTATTCATTTTTGTATTTTAGAGAGGAGTTTAGGGAGTCTCTTGGAGCCTAAATTTGGGGTTTAGCTCCCTAAAATAGGGATGAAAGCCAATTTAGGGAGTTTGTTAGGGATGCCCTCAGTTCACAATTATTTTTGAAACACATGATAAAAATTGGGGGAATGACAGAACAGTGGAGGGGAGGACAAATAATTCCCGAGTGATGACACACTTATTGAGAATCATCACCGGGAAGGAAAACAATATTTCCACATACATGGTATTGTTATTTTACAGGGACAATCTTGTCCCTGACTTGAAAATTTATAAAAAAAAACTCCTGCAAATTGGAATCTCCCAATTTACATCAGAGTTTCTTCCTCGAAATGAACAAATCGAAGGGAGCTGCACATCTGGAAGGAAGAAAGGGGACGACTTTGGTCCGTACATCGGAAAATGCCTTTGAATCGTACATCGGAAATGGTAAATCATCGGGCATTTCCCTGTGCTTCAATATCCGAAAATGTTGTACCGAAAAAATTCGATATCAAGCGCTTCAATATCTGGAAATGCATCCATATGGAACTCACAATTAGCTTGAACTAGAAATCGTAAATTACACTCGTCCTTATTCGGGTGCAATGGTATTTTTTAATGGTGCAATGTTAATTCACTCAAGGTGCAATGTTTTTTCATTTAAGGAGCAACGGTTTTTAAAAAAAAAAACAAAAAGTTTGATTAATGAGCAATGGTTATTCTCAAGGGGTGTAATGTTAAGTGTAATGTTAATTCACTAAAGGTGCAACTTTTTTCGTTTAAGAAGCAATGACTATTTTTTTCAAAATAAAAAATAAAAAGTTTGATTTAAGGAGCAACGGTTATTCTCAAATGGTGCAATGTTAATTAAGTCAAGGTGCAACTTTCTTTCGTTTATGGAGCAATGACTATTTTTTTCAAAATAAAAAATAAAAAGTTTGATTTAAGGAGCAACGGTTATTCTCAAATGGTGCAATGTTAATTAAGTCAAGTTGCAACTTTCTTTCGTTTATGGAGCAATGACTATTTTTTCAAAATAATTTTTTTGATTAAGGAGCAATGGTTACTCTCAAAGGGTGCAATGTTAATTCATTCAAGGTGCAATTTTTTTTCCTTTAAGAAGCAATGACTTTTACGAAATAAGAAGTTTGATAAAGGAACGAAGGTTATTCTTAAAGGGTGTAATATTAATTCCCTCAAGGTGCAATTTTTTTTTCCCGTTTAATGAGCAATGATTAAGGAGCATTGGTTATTCTCGAAGGGTGCAATGTTGATTCAGTCAAGGTGCAACGTTTTTTCGTTTAAAGAGCAATGACTATATTTTTTCAAAATAAGAAGTTTGATTTACGGAGCAATGGTTATTCTTAAAGGGTGCAATATTAATGGACCCATGGATTGTAGTTCATTTTTCAACATATATATATATTTATATGAAAACATGTGTGAATTGAGACCCACCAAATTGCAATCAATTTCAGTCACCACTCCTGCAGAGTAAGATGTGTGAGTAAGAGAAGTGAGTAAGATGGTTGCAATTGCGGCTGTACCATTCCTGCCGCTACGAATTAGGATCGTGTTTTGGCATCAAGATTAAGGTTTATTCTTCTAATTCCACTGGAATTCTCTGCACTTCGTCAATTTATCCTCTATTTCTTTTGATTCCACATTTCTGTGTCGTTCTCTGCACTTCGTCGGTGCCACCACAGCGGTGGCGTGGCTGTTGTCCGTACATCGCAGGGAAGGAAGAAAGGGGACGACTTTTGAGAGAGAGAGAGGACGGTATATGTTGAGGGGTAATGTTGTCCATCTCAATCGTGGTGCCGTTTATGTGGAAATATTTTTTTCCTTGCCATGGCTGCTGCCATTGTCAATAAGTGTGTCATCACTCGGGAATTATTTGCCCTCCTCTTCACTGTCCTGTCATTCCCCCCATGAAAATTTCAAGAGATGCTAATGTACGAGCCTATAACTCGTCTTCACATTTTTCGATTTTTCTAGTGGTGTCAAACATGAGGTGGTGTGAATCCATGAGACCTATTGGCCTGCTCCAGTAGCAGGTGATCGTATCATCGCCCTTATCTTCAACCAACACAACGTGGCAGACCCGCAGCGAACCTCGCCATTCTCGTTACTGGAAAGCCCGACACGTACTGTCTACGATGCCACGCGTCCCTCTCTCTCTCTCTCCTCTTCTTCATCTTTACTCTCTCTCTCTCTACATTCGCTTTTGTACGTAACTGTTGCAGTTCTATCCTTTCGCATTTCCGGTGTTCTTTGCTCTTCCTCAAAGATTTTCACTGATCAACAAAAGAAAAAAAGATGAGCAATACTAGTGGTAAGAATTTGGAGACGCGAACGCTACTGGATGAGTTTCGCAACTTCGACAAGGAAGGGTTTTTGGATCTCGGCCACCCCCTTCTCAATCGCATTGCTGAAAGTTTCGTCAAAGCCGCTGGGGTACGTTTTCCTACTTTTTTTACATATTCGGTCTCGAGTCCTGATCAAGGAGGAGAGTTGTGCGTTATTTAGCTGACAGCGAGTATATAAAAAACCTATAGAAAACTCTGTTGGATTCTTATGACATAAAACCGATTGGAAAACGGATTTATGTAGCCGACTCATATGATTGAGGATTTAAAAGGCTCAGTTTGGTTTGTTTTGGTTACAGCATTGAGTCATTGACATAGAATGTGACGCTTTCTCTCTCTCTCTCTCTCTCTCTCTCTCTCTCAGATTGGAGCAGTTCAGGCTGTAGCGCGGGAGGCTTATTTTGTAACCATTGAAGGTGTGATGAGTTATGATTCCGTTCTGTTTGTTCAAGTGTTTCTGTTATTTACTTTTAAGGTTTTAAATAGCGGTTTTGGGATACGTAACGGTGACTTCCCCCATGTAGGTATCGGGAATATCGAAGTGATTTTTTTGAAATCACATTCTACCCGAAAAAATAAATTTAAGTGCCTAAATCATCAGAACCGGTTGATACGCATGCAATTTTTTCTCTCTCACCGGTATAGTGGGATGTGACCATATTGAAAGGATACGGCCGATATTTAAAACTTTGTAACTTTGCAAAATTGGTAGCATGTGTTAAAGTATCATTTGTGTGATCAGGGACAGGGTTGGATAGCGGAGGTGTACCACCGGAGCTTACGGGCAGGAAGAAACGTCGGTTCCCAGACCTCAGAGGTATTTGATTTCTGGATTGCATTATTGGTCTCTGCATTTCTTATATTTCAATGACTAAGAATATTTCACTGAATAACAATCACACAGAATAGGCATTTGTTCAGTTGCGTAGAATATATACGACGACATACTTGATTTTTGTTCCTGAGACTTCCTTCTGTCGCCTTTTGCACTTCCAGTGCCATTGGTATTTTCTCACATATTTTTGGTATGTACAGTATCATTTTTTTTCATGGGGCTCACGAGGGGGAAATGTAAGAGCTCTTCCTATGTTTGATAATTATCACTGCTCGAAAGTAGTATACGAGTCCGAGGAGCCTCCCCACTCATTGTTAATTAGTTTTTGAGGAGGACACTTTGACATGTGTTGATCTCACTTTCCGATTGCTAGAAGTATTGCTACTTGGTTATCTTTAATTGATAGTGAAAACCTTGTTTATCATATTAGAGAAAATGTTGAAGGAATGTTGATAACTTGGTATCCACTAATGTGGCGAGTCCAGTGTAAACGGATGAAGTAGGGAAAAGGAGGAGAATATGTTGCTATCACTGGTGATAATAGGTTTTCCGCAATCCCATCAATGTGTTTGGGAAAGTTTGATGCTCAAATCATCTTTTACACTGGCGAAAGCTGGACGAAGTATGATGTGCAGCCATTGTGTGTCGCATATTCTTATCTTGCTTATTTGGAAGGGATAGGATCGTTCTTCAGGGGATGATGGGACATAAAATTAGCGAAAGTTTGCATGCATGGCTTACTTTGATCAAATTGGATGTGATTCTTGCAAAATCTAGTGGGTTTGGGAAATTATTTTAGTCGTGTACTTAACTCTCCTTGATGTTTTTGCAGGGGAAACCAGCTCCACGTCTCTTGAAGCCTTGGTAAGACTTGAACTCGCTTGATTTTTTAACTAAACAAGTCGCCAAAAAAAGAGTGGAAGGCCTTTTTTGGGACCTTTTTGTCTGTTAGACTAAAGAACCAAGCATATGGAATTAGGCCTTCTGTTCAATATATGAGAGAGAAGTAATTATAATATAATGTCTGGTCTTTCTGTCAGCTGTAAGGGCAAGTAGGCTCATTTACCATGCACATTTATATTTTCAGGTGAAGAACACCGGGAAAGAATCACTACAATGGGGTAAGTCAATATGCTGAGTGGACTCCCTTTTCTCCTACTCATTTGAAGTCCGTGTCGGAGGAGTTTAGATAAGTTAGATCTTTATATTTTCTCAAAGGATTGGCCATGACTCTTAGTCCGACTTCTCATTTTGTCGGTGTTATTCAACATGTGAGTTTTTTAGTTGTTTATTGTCGGTCCTGCACATTCCTTCTGAAGCCCCAGAAATAATACGGAAGGGAGAGTACGATTTTCTTTCTAGATTGCATATGAACGAGTACCTACTGTAGGTCTTGCTATAGTGCTGAGTGCTCCATAAAAATGTAGAAATTGATGGTTGGTGACAATGATTGTTGCACTGCAGGACTGGCTGCTGGAATGTACTCTGGACTCACCTATGGGCTGAAAGAGGCTCGTGGAACTCATGATTGGGTAATGTTGCTAACCATCGTTCATTGCTTTTCATTACAATGTCTTGGATCCGTGTACATGCTACTTTTGAATAAAATTAAGGGTTTCTTGATGGGACTTCTTCTCTTTTGTTTCAACAATTCGATACACGTCATTAGTACTAGAAATTACATGGTTGGAGACGTACATTGCAGGAAGCAAGTGCTGACATTGATGCAAGTTTGATTTTTAAGTACGGGGAGTTCAAAATGTTTATCATCTTGTTAAGCTTTTGTTCAGTGTCTTCATTATGCTTATGATTTTGTGCATGTCACTTCCTCATTCCCCGTTCTAGGAACAAAGGAACAAGTAACGGGAACGTGTTACATCACATGCCTAATTCTTATTTTGTGGTTCCATGAAATTCAACAAAATGATGTGTGAATTTTCAAGTTAATCAGGCCGATCACATTTCTAGGAGCTTATGGGAACTTTTTCCAACATTTTCCCGTCTCGAATCCCCTCTCTAGATTTCCAGTTTAATGCACTAGGGTAACATAACTTCATTTTGGAATGTATTGTCTGAGAGTTGGTCTTGGTTTTGCCTGGGTGACACCACTCAAGGCTATGCCCTAATGGTCTATTGTAGGCATCACTGTGTTATATCTCTCTCGCTCTCTATCAAATAGGCATTGTTTGGTTGCTCTCTAAAAGTAGGTAGGACATCGACTTCTAGAGAGCCAGTTTATAGTTTGAGCACCGGTCATGTTAAAGCTAGTATATCTCAGATCACTATGTCGGTTTCCTTTGGTGCAGAAAAATAGTGCAATGGCAGGAGCAATTACAGGGGCGGCGCTGGCTCTTACGTCGGATGATTCTTCCCACGAACAGATTGTTCAAAGTGCCATTACTGGGGCAGCTATCTCCACCGCTGCTAACCTTCTTAAAGGGATTTTCTGAAAACCAGGCCCATGGATTAAGTTGTTTTCCTGTCAATTCTATATTACAATGTCTGTCTGGTTCTTCTGGGAAGAAGACCGTGCTAGGACTTCTCTTTTGACTTGTATTTTGTTTTGAGGAACCAGCTCCAAGTTTTGGGAACATCAACATAAGAGTTGGCACTTGGATCTTTTGTTTGGATCGGATTTCGAAAATTGGCTTTTTCCCCCTTTGACTTGTTTGAGCAACCAGCGGAAACCGTTGCATACCATGTAATTTGCGTAATGAGAGAACGAACACTTTGAAATTATTTTGCAGCCACCAATCACGCGTGTCACGCAGGTAGGTGTGGCGGAGAGGTGTGTCCCTAGCATTATTGAACAAGAGTAATTGTATGAAGAAAATCAAGTTAAAGTCCAATGTATGTTGAAGGACTCCTCCTTTGCTCTGGGGATGGGGCATAGTTCCCTCTCATCCATATGGTTTTCGTCATTTATATATTATGTATAATCGGAAAGTGTTGTCAAATTTTGCGAGAAATTAAAGGTGTTTAATGTGGAGAAATTGAAGTTTACACTCTAAGTGTCACGCAGGTAGGTGTGGCGGAGAGGTGTGTCCCTAGCATTATTGAACAAGAGTAATTGTATGAAGAAAATCAAGTTAAAGTCCAATGTATGTTGAAGGACTCCTCCTTTGCTCTGGGGATGGGGCATAGTTCCCTCTCATCCATATGGTTTTCGTCATTTATATATTATGTATAATCGGAAAGTGTTGTCAAATTTTGCGAGAAATTAAAGGTGTTTAATGTGGAGAAATTGAAGTTTACACTCTATTTTTGTCACCAACTGGTCTCGCGAGGGAGAATTTGATGGTGGGTAATGTTGAAAAAAAGATGATGTCAAAATTGTTTTTGATTATGTCAAAAACTTGTAGTGCATAGAAGACTGTAAGGGTTGTGGGAGAGACGGCAGAGATTAGTCCGAGGTACGCGCAAGCTGTTCTAACACACTTTATATTATATAAAAAAGACTATTAAAATTTTGACATTAACAAAATAATTTTGACAGTATTATTTTTCGAAAAAAAAAAAGAGAGAAATTCTAAAAAGTTTGAGCTCTTAGTAACCATGTTGCTTGATTCCAAGTGCATAGAGAAATTAATGGAGAAGACGAAGGTTAGGCAAAATCATGAAATAAAAGGAGCTTTAAGATTTTGTGTTCTTTTTGGGGAGTAATTTTCACATATCCAAATTGATATTCACACATCCAAATTGATATTCACCTTTCTTTTTTTGTCTTTTAACGAAATTTTTATGTAAAGAGTTGATATCAATTTAAGGGTATCAAAATCAATTACTTTTCTTTTTGTTGGATTAGAAAATAAGAACAACATCAAATATTTGAGAAGAATGTCGAATATCTCAATTTAAGATCACATTTGTTGAGGATGATATAAAAATAAAATAAAGGATCATTTGTTGAGTAGGTAAAGACCATAGTCACATAATTCTTCAAAAGAGACTGCATTTTCATTTTCAATTCTCACAAGCACTACACTCGCAATTTTCGAACTCACAATCATTTTGGTCTATGATTAAAAGAAGCTTTCCTGCTTCCACACGCACTCCCCTCCCTCCCCTGTGCATGGACCTTCTAAGTCCAACTTCCTCCCATATCATTGCTGAGATTTGTGTGGAATTGCAGGGTTTTTGGCCATCTAGTCGCCTAGATGGTGTTGTGGTGACAGTCTGTCTTATTCGGACGGTAGCTATGACTCAACCGGATATTTCACTGAGGGTCGGGAATTCTAATGATTACGCTATAGAGAATTGCTACGCTGATCGTCCCTTTACACCATTTTTTTTGTTAAAAAATATAAAGAGTAAGGACCACAGACAAATACTCCTCCGTCCGGATTTGTTGGTCCATTTTGGGGATTCCAATTTTGTTTCCATTACTTTTTGGGTACTTTCTCCATACTTTTCCCTTTTAACTTTTGCAAATGGACAAATATTTTCGGACTTAAAAAAGTATATTTGTGGACTAACAAATCCGGACGGAGGGAGTACTAGTAGTTCGGGTGGGAAGAGAGAAAAGTTGCTAAATACGTTTTGCTCCCACATTTTTTAAAAATTACCAGCGTGCCTCACAATCGGAAATCCGCTTGCTCCTCGAACCAAAACCCCATCACTGAGATACACAAAACCCCTTCCGAGCAAAATTCAGCGAAGATCTCTCTCTCACCCTCTCTCTCTCTAAATCTCGTTTTTCTGCTCTGAAATCTCAGTTCTTCAAAATGAGTACCATGAAGTTTTGCCGAGAATGGTCAGTAGTCGATTAATCATGCTCTCGATTTTTTCATACATGTGAACTTATCTATGCATGTGTGCTTATATATATGTATTCTTCCCTTGTACTCCCTCAGCAACAACATTCTCTACCCTAAGGAAGACAAGGAGCAGAAAATCCTCCTCTACGCTTGCCGCAACTGCGATCACCAGGTCTCACTCTCTCTCTATTTTATCTTTTGTGCACAGAAAGGTTAGGGTTTGATGCATAGAGTTTTATGCACTGCAAAGGGGAACTTATACATTGGAAATTTATTGGATTCGCTGATTTGAGCTCAACCAGTTAGAAAACCCTAAATTCTCTCTATCATGGTTTTGGTTTTGACAATGGTTGTATTTGACCTGGGATGCTATAATCAAGGGGGAGGGAAAGACTTGACAATAGTCAATTTCTTTTGAGATGTAAAAGGGTGAAGTGTAAAACCGTTGCATTAGAAATTTGTCATTTGTGGATATCATGATTTGCTGCAACTACTCGGTGATGCAAATTTGTGGGGGCTGAGGGCCTTGGCGATGTACGAAACTTCGTATGCTTTGAGACCAAAGTGCTAGGTTTTATAAGCTCTGGTCATTTGTACTTGTTCAGGAATTATAGTATAGTGGAAAGAATTGGTGCAGGACTGGTGATAGAATCATAGAACAGCTGCTCATTGAAAGAATGTAATTGTCTAATAGAAGTTGCATTTCTCAGCGTATGGATGAAACATGCAATACGAGCTGAAATTTGATTAGTCTTTTGGAAATCATTTTTAAAAAGGTTGTCTTACACTCTAAAGTAAAGAGAAGCATTTAGAGCTCTCCCTTTGACATCCTCTGAAAGGAATCCTTTCCGCGGTCCTCAAACCCTACATCTTTTAGGCTTGCACTAGGCAATAGGAAAAGTCTCTTTATTGTATAGTATGTCTCTATTAACGGGGGTCACTGATTACTTGCCATACTTGATCACATTGTGAATATGAGCAAAACGCATAATTTGTAATTTTCACCATTTGGTTAGTGTTGGATAGGAGTTATGTTTGTGCAGGGGTATGAGATCATTTTCAGACATTATTCAAGATTTCTCTTGGTATGATGTATCTTACTTGACAAGGGGTTAACAATGTTTGATGCCTTTTCATTTTCTTTCTTATTGCTATTCAGGAGGTTGCAGATAACAATTGTGTCTACAGAAACGAGATACACCATTCAGTGGCGGAGCGGACTCAAGTCTTGCAGGATGTGGCTGCGGATCCAACTCTTCCGCGTACAAAATCAGTCCGCTGTACTCAATGTGGACACGGAGAAGCAGTTTTCTTCCAGGTCACTTTCTATGATGTGAATGTGTTATATATACTCCAAAATCTATCTATATGGCTTCTTTAGTTAAGGGTGAAAGACATTGCGGTATGTGTGCTCTGAGCAGAAAGGCATATCAATGTTCTAGTCCTCGGTGCACGCAGGAGGAATTAAAGATTTCTACCCACAAAAGACCCAACTTGAACTATCTTTTTGTCATGTAGATCAACAAAACAATACTAGTCCTGTGGTTTTCATTTTGGAATCAAATGTGAAGATAGTTCGTGTTTGTGCCATTTGAGACTGAAGTCTGTACACTCTCTCTCTCTCTCTCTCACACACACACACACACACACACACACACACACACACTTGGCAACTGAAATTTGGATTTGATAATGCACAATTAATTACCAGTTGGTCCAGTCCACATATCAAATCCTCTTAGTCAGGGCTAAATTTGGTTCCTAAGAACTGTTGAACATCTAAGTTTTCGTAGACTGGAGAATATATACAAAGATACACTTTCACAATCAGTTGCTTAACGTTTTAATGTTCCAACGCTTTTGGAGTTATGCTTTCTGTTTTCTCAATGTCTGTTACAACTGTTGCATTCATAACGTATTCTCTGCTTCTCTTAGCCTACTCATCCACTTCTAGTGTTCGCATCTAACCATGGAGTAAATTGATTGAATGTACAAAGTGTTCAGGCAAATAGATTTCCATTATCATGGAGTACACTGTATATGCAACCTGTTCAAGCAAGTAGATCTCCATTCTCTACCCATGATTTAGTCCAACCCATTTCGACTGTTGTTCTGCCTGTGTCTGTGGGTTGTCTTCGATTTGGTGCTACCCTTTTTGATGTAAAGCGGAAAGGGGGCCTAAATTAAGTTTCATATTTCTTTTCATTCACGCCCCATATCGCATCGTGTTGTGTGAATCTAGAGATAAATAGTTTTAAATTGACAAATTAAGTGGCGATATTTTTATGATGCAACAAGATTTTGCAATTTTGGAATTAAGCCGCTAAATTCGGAACTCTATTCTGTAGGTTTTAATTTTTTCTTGTAAACATTTGTAACTACAAAGACTGGGGATTATTTCTGTCTTTCTGAATTTTTTCTCGCGGTTGTGAAAAATGTACAGGCAACTGCGAGGGGAGAGGAAGGTATGACACTGTTCTTTGTTTGCTGCAACCCTAACTGCGGCCATCGTTGGAGAGATTGAGATCGATCTGCTTGTGGCAACGCCGTATGCTGAAGTCCACTCTTGATGCAACTGATCATTTGTCCTTTTTCTTCTTTATTTGTGTTTTCATCATTGTCGTCGTTCTTCTTAGCTGGTTACGTTGACTGCCATGGAAGACTTTATGATATTACCACCAGCAAAAGGCAAGAATTTTGTAATGAATCTGTTAACTTGCTGAATCTCAAATCTAACTGTTGCTACTGTTTAGTTAGTTAAGACTACGCAGTCACATTATTCTGCATATTATTTGTACTGGTAATATTGGATTGATCACTTTTCTATGCTTGGCTTCCACTAATGTTACATCTTAAATAAATCAATCATGACTAGAGCTTGCATCACGTAGTTAGTAAATAAAGTAGATCACTTGCACCACCCAACGGAACATTCAATTCTAATTAATGGTAATTCGTTCAAACACGAAAATTGAGATTAGGAAGGCAGCTTTTTTGCTTTTAGACTTTAGCTTTGCATGAATTTCTGATTCAGATTGGCATCTCTAACTTGCTGGGATTTTGGCGAATTAATAACAAAAAAAAAAAAAAAAGTTTTTGATTAGTTTTCAAGACATGTTTTTAGGGTAATGATTGAAGAGAGAAAAATGAGATTAATAATTTTAGAGAAACTTTATTACTAACTTATTGTCACATATAAGAACACACCCTGGGGGTTGCCCCAGTAGTTCGGGCGGATGCCAGGTTTTGGGAGTACTCCTCAAAATTTAGGGGTTCGATTCCCCTATGGGTGAGTAACCTGTTTTAAGTGGGGACCGTGGCGGTGTGTTGCTGGCTTGCTGCTCTAGTTCCCCGGAGATTTGGGTTGAGCAATCAGGTCCAAATTAAAAACCTGGCTATATATAGGTTCCTCCGTCATATATATAAGAAGAAGAAGAACACAGTCCTGCATATTCTATGCAACACCAAAATAGTCTAAGATAACAAATCCACTATTGATCGATCGAACTAGTCTTCCATGCATGCTTCACTAGTATGAGATTTGCCAAAGTGCAACATAAAGTCTAGCTACCCAAAAAAAAAAAAAAAACCCATGAGATTCGTCTCTATATATATAAAGAAGCCCAAATTAATGTCTGTGACAAAAATCATAGGCTCTATATCCATTAATTGCCTTGTCTTCTTGTTAATTTTCCATGGTTACTTTGTTCCTTGATGGCTGCTATATATATATAGTACTGCTTCTTCTGCATGGGACTATTCCTTCCATGCTTCGATCTTACAGGTCTCTTCTTTTTTCTTTTTCCTTTTTCTAATTTTATTTTGTTGTTGCTAGCTAGGTGTCCTCTACAGACCCCTTAATTAATATGACTGAGGTGTCATGTTTACTACATGCGGCATCATAGAGTTAGCTAGCTACATACTTAATATTAACTAATTAAGATTATTATTATTAATCAGGGACACGTACACACTATGACTAATCAAATTATATCTCTACACTATTTTACATATATAAGACGGCAACAATTATTCAATTAATATTTCAGATGCTCTATCAAGTGAGATACAAGTGCACGCTAGGATTAAGTCTTGCATCCTAACCGATATAGAGAACAAATGGCTCTTGAAACATAATCGTGTGATTTATACGTATTCTGTGAGATATCTATAATATCGCACTTTTTGTTTCATAATTAAGGACGCGGTGTTTCAAACTCCAATATATATATAGGAGTATATCTTCAATGGATGCAGCTGCACAATCGATAGGCGTGTGTTATGGGATGCTAGGCAACAACTTACCACCAGCATCAGAAGTCGTAGCTCTCTACAAAACTCGAGGAATCCAACGGATGAGAATCTATGATCCGGATCAAGCCGCTCTACAGGCACTCAGAGGGTCCAACATTGAACTCATTATAGGAGTCCCAAATTCAGACCTTCAGAGCCTGGCTTCCAATGCAAATTCATGGGTTCAAAGAAACATTAGGAACTTCTGGCCAGGGGTCAAGTTTCGGTACATAGCCGTTGGAAACGAGGTTGAGCCCACAATAGGCCTAGCCCAATTCGTTCTTCCTGCCATGCGAAATGTCCACAATGCCATTGCTTCAGCTGGGCTTCAGAGCCTAATCAAGGTAATTTTCATGAAAATCATTGAATTGGGTCTTGTTTACAAAATAGAAGAAGCGAAAAGTTATTTATTTCCAAGTGAATTTTGAGATGGCGAAACCACTATCATTAATTTGTTTTAGAACTGTGTGTATGGTAAACTTTGTTCAACAGGTTTCGATTTTTCTATCATTCTCGAGTTTTCCTATTGTCTATTGAAAAACTATCAATAAAAAACTGAAAACATTTTGAGGAACGAATCGATCTCACAACTTATCTTCTTACCGTTTTACCATTGCTATATTTTTCATTTTCTATCCTTCGATTTCAATGATTTGTAAACTTTTTACAGTGATTAATTTTTTAGAGACAATCTAATGATGTTGCGACTCATTTCTCAACAGGTTTCGACTGCAATCGATACGACACTACTAGGAAATTCCTATCCTCCATCACAAGGTGCCTTTCGAGGCGACGTTGGATCATACTTAAACCCAATTATTGCCTTCTTAGTACAAAACAAATCGCCCTTACTAGCTCATATCTACCCTTACTTTAGCTACTCCGGCAACCCACGTGACATCTCCCTGCCCTATGCCCTGTTCACTTCTCCGTCGCTTGTGGTTCAGGACGGACAACATGGGTACCAAAACTTGTTCGATGCCATGTTGGATGCCTTATACGCCGCCCTTGACAGGGCCGGTGGAGCCGCCTTGGACGTGGTGGTGTCAGAAAGCGGGTGGCCTTCTGCAGGCGCGTTTGGAGCTACAGTCGATAACGCACGTACTTACAACTCGAATTTGATTCGACATGTGAAGGGAGGTACCCCGAGGAGACCTAACAGAGCTATAGAAGCATATTTGTTTGCAATGTTTGACGAAAATAATAAGGAACCCGAGTTGGAAAAACACTTTGGGCTGTTTTTCCCTAATAAGCAACCGAAATATCAGCTCAATTTCGGTGCTACAGAAAGGATACGGGATGTTACTGCAGGAAATGATTCATCAATCTATCTTAGTTAGTAGTGACGTATAATCTATTATAGAATCAGCAATATGTACGATCCTATACTACTCTTGAATACGATACATTATGCGTGATCATTTTCAATATGGAGAAAACCTTGCGTTCATGACGTCCACAAACTTTTGTTTTCCTTTGTTAAATCTGGAGATTTGTTCAATAATTTATGTTTCTTGTTACGAGCCTTTCAAAGACTATAGGATTGCAGATCTAACTGGATAATGTAGTATACAAAAAGAAATGGTGTGGCTGCTGGGATTCGAGCCCAGGTCTCCACGGCCACAACGTGGAATTCTTACCACTAAACTACAGCCACCATTTTGTTGGAAACGTCGAAGTTTAATTACTTCACCAATGTTGTCTAAGCTAGTCCAATGCCTTTACCGTTGAGGCAAGAGATGTTAACATATACAAAACAAGTCCCATCATCAAGATGTAATGCAAAAGAGAAGATCAGCCTCAACTCCGGCCAACAAAACACAGTATTTACACAAGAGTAGTGACCAGTCTTTTTGGCACTGATTATTTAAGTTTTAATTTGAGAGTATTATCCAAGCGTTTCGAAAAGAATAACTAGAGAGAAACTCAAATTCAATAGAAAAAGAAGAGTAGCTTGGCCCCCTGAAACCTACCAATGGTCCAATGCTCTGACGAAGGTTGCGAATTGTGATATTTCCACCACTTCATATGATTGAAATCGAAACAAATTTGCGTGCGCTCTTATAATTACCGAATGCATAGGTATTCACCAAAATGATCTTTAACCTGAGAGAAAACCCGACTTTATAATAACTTTTTTTTTTACCTCAAAAAAATTATCTTCTTAAGAAACCATACGTAATACTCCCTCCGTCCCTTTTATAGTGTTACATTTTCATTTTGGGCTGTCCCTGTGTGTTTTGAAAAGTTAGTGGATACATTTTCTATTTTGCTCTTAAAAGTAGATTCCTTTTTAAAAAGATAGTGCGTATTATTATATTGATAAGAGTAAGTAATTGAAAGTAGATGTAAAAATTGTAAAAGTTGATGTGAGAGAAAAATAGTAATTTGAATTTCCAGGTAACACACTTAAAAAGAGACGGAGGGAATAAATTTTACCTCAAAATTTTGTTTGATCAATTTTACCTCAAATTGATGAGATGAATATCACACATGAATTACATTACGATCAAATACGTGAAAAATGAAGAGCCCAACAACCTAAATTAATAGTAATACTCAATATTGGCCCAACAACTTGGTTGATCGAGAATAAACATAGCCCAGTAACAAATGGCCAGCCTATATTGCCCCTAAGATTGGCTCCAGTTAACCGGTTTTGTCTGTTTAAGTGTTAATTAATTGAAGTGAGCCATATCTCTCTATCGTTTTTGTTATTTTCTCAAATTTTCACGAGTAATCGATTAAGATATCACTAAGCTACGTATAGAAAGAAGAATTGCCCAAATCGAATTCACGAGTGGAAAGATATAGTTCCAGTTAGCCAATTTGGCCGTCGATTGAGTGCAATGAGCCCTATCTCCTCATCGTTTTCTTGTTTTCTCAAATTTACATGATAATCACGTAAGATATTATTAAACTACGTATAGAAAGAAGAATTACCCAAATCAACTTCATTTGCTTGAGAAGATATGAGTCAAGTTAGCCGGTTTGGCCTTCCCCTGCTCCGGGTGGCCCCCAACATTTTCTTTCACCTACAATGTAAACTGGCTAATTATACACGGACGCGTGGACAGTATTCGTGTAAATGACGTGTCATGCCGCTTATAGCAAAGTCCAGTCAGCCTGGAAAATCTCAGCCTCACACGTCTCTCTCTCTCTCTCTCTCCTTCCTCTGCGGATCGCATTTCGATACAAGATCGATTGAAGGTTGTATGCATATACCTGCAGATAGATAGATACATAGGGGTGAGAGAGAGAGAGGGAGGCGAACAGAGCCGTTTGTATCTAATCTAACGTAGTAAAAATGGCGGACAAGTACAACATGAAGAATCCAGGGGTGAAGAGGATTCTACAGGAGGTGAAGGAGATGCAATCAAACCCTTCCGATGATTTCATGAGCCTCCCACTCGAGGTCCCCAATTTCTCTCTAATCCTTCTAATTGAGCTAGTTTTCTAGGGTTTTAATTGAAGATCTGATTTTGCGATTGTTTTTGCTTTTATGCGATTTGAAGCGATTCCTCTTGTGATCGCTTCTTAATTATGCAATTACGATATAATTTGTTTGTTTCGTTGTTTTTCCTGGTTTCGGGTCATGCGAGTTTGTGTACTTCTGAAAAAATTGTTTTTGCTCCTTTTCGATCTTTGGAATTGCAATTAGTGGTTGAGATTAATATGGATTATGGCTTAACGGATTATATACGAGTATCATTCGAACTGAGTTAGGGGATATTTATGTGGTATCACTCTCCTAATAGTTAAAATTTCCGTACAACATGTAGTAACCAGGGGCGGAGCCAGGATATTATTTTGGGAGGGGTCGATCCTTGTAAATGAAAAACCTTCGACCCATAATAAACTGTAAAATTAAATTCCATTTAATTGATTGTCAAAATTAGTCGAAATGGTTTTGGTATATTGAAATCGTAATAAGAACTTTATAAGGGGAGCGAGTGAGAGATACTATTAAGTTACTTGTCTTCGTACAAAGTTGCTTGAAAACCTAGTTATGTATCCCTCAAAATATTTAGACCCATGTATATAGGGGTAAATAGCAGAAAAGTTTGTGGCGCCTATTGCCATTGCCCTCCTCAGCCAGTGAATGGCTCCGCCATTGTTTGTAACACTTTACCTTTTAGCAAAAAAATAGTAGTAAAAGAAGAGCTACCTTAATTTATGTTTACTGGTGCATCCAGGAATTTGATACAAAGGGACCCTATATATCAAACCCTTGATTTTTTCATAATCAACAATAATGAATATTAACTTTGATCCTTCATGACTAAGCACAAATCGTTGAGCTAACAATAAGCGCACAAACTTGGATTTTTATTTCTTAAATATTAATTACTGGCATTGGCACGTTGTTTGGTATGATTTTGTCTGTCTGTTGTCTAGGGAAATTAATTGGAGAGCGCAGTTTTAAGTGAGCTGAGTTCTTGTAATGGTTCTTGCTTGGGCATTAGTAGGAAATTAATTGGCAAGTGCAGTTTTATTAAGCTGGCTTTATTTAGTTGACGTTGATGGGGGCCTTTAGTTGGTTTAGTCAATGTTGTCAATTTTGCTAGTTGCACCTGCATGGGATTTTAACTTTTGGATCTTTAGTGATTTTCGTTGTTTGCACAACAGTCTGTTACTATGCAATTAAATTTGAAAATATGGTGCATAAATTGCAGGCTATGATCCTATAATTGATGTCCTTTTTCCCTTGTGAATTCTCTACTAGATGTTCCCCTTTGAAAATTCCTTTATTTTTTATTTTTTATTTTTTATTTCTCGAGCCTGTAAATTTCTTCGCAGGAGAACATATTTGAATGGCAATTTGCTATTAGGGGACCTGGTGATTCTGAATTTGAGGGAGGTATCTATCATGGACGAATCCAATTGCCTGCAGAATATCCATTCAAGCCTCCATCGTTTATGTTGTTGACGGTAATGTGTCCCTATTTTGAAGAACTTGTTACCAACTTTCATATCTGGTAGACTATGATGTTAAGTCTTTATAGTTCTTACCCCGTGAGGGATTGTCTGCGGATTGTCCGCGTTTATGATAGCTAATAGTTTTGTTTCCCTCGTTTCAGCCAAATGGTCGCTTTGAAACACAAACTAAGATATGTCTAAGCATATCAAACCATCATCCTGAGCACTGGCAGCCATCGTGGAGTGGTAAACTCTTTTTTCTCAGATAATTTTGGTAGAGCATTTCTATCTCCACAAGCTGTGTCTTTGCAAATTGCTGTTTCTGAGAGCATATTCTGCAGCGCTTAATTGAGGCTATGGTCAAGGTTCTAAAACTCGCTAGGTGCTCCTAGGGCAGCCGGGCACCTTCTAGCTTCCAGGGCCGAGTACTCGGTGCCTAGTCGGGCTAGTTGGGTTGGTCGGGGCTAGTCGGAGAGGGGCCTTCTAGCGCCTAGGCGGCGAGTACTCGGCCTTCCAGACCTTCTTTTAGAACACTGGCTATGGTGGCCATAATAGGTTTTAGCAATTGCAATCTTCGTTAGAATGACAATTGATTTCAGTGTGGCTGATAAGCATGGAAATAACTTCGTCAGATCCCTTGTGCAAAATCCAAATATGAATGGGATGTGCTGGTAAATTGAAGATACGTTTATGAAATTTAACTTTATAGAGTGGAATGGCATAAAAAGGATTCATATGATTGATTTTGATTAATTGGGGCACTAGGCTTGGTTTGGTTTTGATATTTATGCAAATTCTTTGAATGCTATGACGTGGTAGGACTCCTTGGTCCTTATTCATCTGCTCATGACACCCCAGAATTGGTATACTATACAGATGTATATGTGATGCGAAATTTTCGTATGCCAGACATTAGTAGATTGGAGAGCCTTTTTTCTTAATATTCTCGTCATATCATGGGAATTAAAGCGAAGATAACCTACTTGTATCACATGCTTGTAGTTACACGTTATAAGATCTTGCGAAATATTATTTATTGAATATTCGTTTTGCTGTTTGTAGTTCGTACTGCTTTAGTTGCTCTAATCGCGTTCATGCCCACCAACCCTAATGGTGCTTTGGGCTCCTTAGACTACAAGAAAGAAGAAAGGCGTGCTCTGGCAATTAAATCTCGCGAAGCTGCGCCAAGGGTTGGTACTCCTGAACGGCAAAAACTAATGGATGAGGTTTGTTATGGGCCTAGATTCTCCTTCAGTTGTATGTCCCTCATTTATTCTCAACCCTAACACTCCCATTTCTCATGGCTCAGATCCACGAATACATGCTAAGTAAGGCACCCCCAGTTCCTGAGCTTAATCCCTCACAGCCTTCTGAAGAACATTCCACTGATGAAGCTAACCGGAGCCCTCAAGATGCTGGGGAAGGGCCCACTGATCCAGCTGCGGGTGATAGGATTGTTGAAGAAGGAAATGAAGGTCCACTGAATGTGAATCCGAGACCTGAGGTTCCCGGAGTACCTAGACAGGTTCCTGTGGGACAACCCTCGACCGAGCATCAGCTGCCGCGTCCTAGGGTTCAGAAACCGGCTGATGATAGGTTGTTCACTTTGGCTGCTGTTGGGCTTACTGTTGCCATCATCGTTCTTCTGTTGAAGAAGTTTATGAAAGCTAGTGGACATGGTGCTTTTTTCATGGATGGATCTTAGATGTCATGGTGGTGGTTTATCCGTGTCTTATTTTGCCCCTGGATTTGAGATATTCCGATAAATTTTCAGCCAAACAGAGGGAATTTGTATTTATACCATCTCTGTTGTTAATACTCGTATTATGAATAACATAAAGACGGGAAAGACTTGTATTCGTTTGGTATGGGACAGATGAGGTTAAGAAGTTTGAATTATATGAGAATTGCTTCATTGTATTAATGAACGTCAGTTTGCTGATATCTCCTGGATGTAGTTGTGTTTTGGAAGAGAGGATCTTAGCAACATCTTTGATGTTCTGAATACTTTATAGCTTGTAGATTTGCGAACTTTTCGATGCAAAATCCATTGAAGCAACGGTTGAGGAACTTGCATAATTTTCTAGCGACCAATTTCAAGAAATTAATTGAGTCAAGTTATGTCCTCGAGGCATTCCGAGGGATTTGTCGCAGTACTTAATACATCTCACTGTTATGAGTGCTTAATCTTTAAAAGTGATGCACTTTTATCAAGTACAGGTCCTATAATTTGGGTGTGAGCCAAAACCTTGCGACTTTTGCAAAGTTGTCCATTCAATAATTTCACTTTTAATAAGGAGTAACCTGCTGCAGTAGGGTTGGTTTGATTTCGTTCCTCCAAGTCAAAGGCATAGGTAAGTCAGGCCGTCGTCAACACTTGTGTTATGCAAAACTTCCGATTTTATGGTGAATTTTAAAAATAACCTAAACTGAATACCCTGGAGGTTACCAATTTTTTTTGAACTGGGGTGGTTACCAATTGTCCACTTCTCCGTGCGGACCACCATTTTGCCCAATTTTCCTGGCTGTATCATAGTTTTGTGACCCTGGAATCTAATAAAAAATGTGGGTTCATTCCCTCCCCTTAATCTCCCAAACTTGGGCAGGAGAAACAAAAAATGGTGGCCAGTTTTCCCTTGGTCCTCTCTCAACCTGGAATGAAGAAGCCTCGATCCTCTTCCTCCGTTAGTATTGTGAAAACTGAGGAATACAAAACCACAGAACGAACTTTTTTGGTGGTTAAGGCCGAAGAATACACAACGGCTGTCGGGTGAAAGATGAATCATCATCTAAAGCAGTTTCCAGAGGTTGTAGAAAAGATGAAAAGAATTGACATTCCTAGAATCAAATTTGAACAACACATAAGCTGAGGTTGCAAAAGCCATATCAAATTTTGGCTCAAAATCTCCTTTTATTCCCATACAAATCTTCACAAGGATCTCCACTTATGAAAGAAGATTACAATATAACCACCACGGTAAAGTACTATGATAAAATTTAGAACCACTTCATAGAGATAAACCAAACATGAAACAAGTACACAAAACACTCACATGGGTGTCTGAGAAACCTACAACCACATGAGTGTTATGTGCCATAACAGAAATACATCACAAATGATCACGGGATCAAAGAAACAATGGCAAGGCAATTGCTAGTCATCCTAATAAGAATGGCATTGAATTCCAACAACACCGGCGCATAACCCTTCCCGGCAAGAGAATCATCGTTGTCACTGAAATCCGTTATGGCAGCGCTAAGCATGCTATTCACGGTGCCATAATCTTGCACAGGAAGTGCTTCTGTTGCCTGTTGGAAATTATCCAGAGCATCATTATAGCTATCCTTGCAATCGCTTATGATGGAAGCCATATCGGATGCAATCCCGGGAGAGGTAATAATCTTTGTAGCCGCGGCAACAGCAAGTTTTGTGTGTTCAGTAGCGGCTTTTATTGCTAAGTCCACAACGGATATGGGGTCGGTTTTGCCGTTGAGCAAGGGGGTGATTGCTGACATGCAATCTTCAGGGTAGTCGGTGGAAGCGCAAATTTTCTTGATTGGTGCATCGTCAGTGTGTGATAAATGTGGAACTGCCTCTAGCAAACTTGGGAAGATGGGAAATATCGATTTCGATGGGGGGTTTGAGGCGGGCTTTGGGAAGGGAAGCGATTCTGGAGGGTTTGAGGCGGGCTTTGGGAAGGGAAGCGATTCTGGCGGGTTTGAGGCGGGCTTTGGGAAGGGAAGCGATTCTGGTGAAGCAACTGGCTGTGGAATTGGAGAAGCATAGTATGGAGATGGGGCTGGTTTTGTTGAGTTGATTGGGACACAAATGGCATTTGCAGGGTTGAAGGTAATGAGGGAGATGATGGAGAAGATGAATAGGGTTTGATAATTGATAGGCTCCATCTTGTTTGTTTCTGGATTTGGAGAGAAAGGCCAGAATGAAAATGGGGAAGGTGGGAAATGAGGATATTAGTTAAGGGAAGGAAATGGGTAGTTACAACTCAAAACAGGCAGTTAGTTACCCATGAAAACAGGATGACCATTGAGGTAATTGGAGAAGTTAACTAGTGTTGTCGGCACATCACGTGGCCGTGTGCGCACCAATAGTTGGAGATTCGTGTAGCCATTTTTCAGGGAAAAAGCAAGGACGGGACAATGCGATTTTGTGTGATTGGATGGGCGAACAAGAGCGCTTGAATCGCATCTCACCTGATACTTTTGATGAACAGAATCCTGTTTTACTGTCTTGGCCTTGTTTTAAGGAATTTTAGTGGTGGCAAAAAATAGCCTAAGAAGGTTTGTTTGATCAATAAATTAAGCTTGCAACCTACACAAGTTTCCACCATATATAGGAGGCTAGATATGGTGCACATAAGTTGCGAGAGAAACTCTCAATCCGTTTTGTGGTTGAGCGTCTCTCTTTTTATGGTAAAATTCGCAGAGGATAAACTATCGCGGTCTTTTTTTTTCCTCGTCTCTTTCATCGGTCCTCTGTAATGAGAGGAAAATAATCTCCTCACCTGCTTAGAAACATTTTTATCACTCCATTGTTTCTCGATCGGTCTCTCCGTACCGATGTCCACCAACTGTATGATGTAAAATTCCGATTTGGGTTTCAACTTGCTTCATTTCTCCTCCAGTGCTTTGGTAGGTGGTGGGTTTTATAGCTAAACAATAGTAGTAAACCTTTATAAGTGCGTGCCAGTAAAATCAATTTTCACAATTATGAGACAATCACAGCTTCCACGCACAACCCGAGTGTGGCAAAGAAAGGGGTACTTCCATTACAGTCTCACAACATGTTTCTATTAATCAGGATATACTGCCTACTATTTCCATGCTCCACAGATTAAAAAAAGAAGAAGGTAGCAACAGCCACAGTAAGCCGGACCCAGAGTCCTGGGCGGCTCCTGGGCCGTTGATTTCAACCATTATAGCTTGGATTTCATCTCGGCAATAGATGGCTCGGATCTACAAGTGTCGAGATGAAATCCGAGCAATTGATTTTTGAAATCAACAGCTCGGAGTCGCCCGCCCTCCAGGAAACCCTTCTCCCAGTAAGCCATCCACTAGACAGAGATGTGTGAAGGAATAAAAGGCAACTAAAACAAAAAAAAGTTAGCCACCTAGAAATTAATAGCAACTATACTGAAATTCGAACTGCTGCTTGGAAATCTGAGTAGTTCAAAAACAAATTTTATTCCCAGACAGCCTGGATTAAAGCATTATAACCCCACCATCTGCAGTCAACTTACACGACATAACTTACAGCGCGAGTCTCACGCACACTCATACATTTAAATGAAAAGCTGGTACAAGCTATAATCTCCACCACATGCGGACTAGGAGTTCTAATGAGAACCATAAAATCCAGTATAGATAGATGGTGCATTGCAGTCATTAAAGATCCAAATGCTTCACAACCGTCACTGGACAAGAAGCGTTATTCACCACATAGTTGCTCACACTTCCCATGATAGCCCTGCCATTTCAATTCACACCAAATCAAGTAACAGTCAATATCCACAGATAACACGGACTGCATTAGCAATGGGAATTATGGTTCACTTTAGAACTTCACAAAAAAATAACTCAGTTCCATTGGAATATGAGAAAACAGGTCATTAAATGCGTAGTAACTTGATAATGGGTGCTCTTCTCGTTCAAGTTCTTTCCAAAGAGCTCAACTTTTAAGTTGGATTAGCGAGGATTTCAGGTTTTTGCGACATATGAAGAAGTTTCTAAGATAGCCAATACAGATGGAAATTCTACCATGCAAGTGATTGAAAGTGCCAAATGTTTCAAAATTGCAGAGTTAAATTGCAGTTGCAATAAAAAAGCAATCCAAAGAACTTAACCTCTTGAGCGTGCCGAGCCCTCTGTTACCTATAACAAGGCAGCTCAGAGGAATGTTATCAATTGCTTCGCATATTTTCTCCCGCGCATCTCCCCAATAGATCTTCAAAAGCACCACAATCTGTTCACACAATTACATAAACTTCAGTTTACTTGGTAGAGAACTTCACAAATTTTGAAACTCCGAAGTCAAGAGTTCAAGGAAAAGACACTGCACCTCTTTCTGTGCAGCAGCAGTATTGGCAATATCCAATGTTTCAGGATCGGGCTTCACGCCATATTTCTTCGAAGTGACGGGTTCAGAGAACTCTCTCAAAGGAATTAGAGCTGCCCAAAACATACCAGATACAACACCCGGTTAAAACTCAAAGTAGGCTTGATTCCAATCAATTCCAGGACTAAGTCCAGGATGCACGCATAAACAAATTAATTAAAACCAGTCTGGAATTCAAAGCATCCGGGAATCAGTTTTTGATTACGAAAATACTTGAAAACATAACCACAAAGTGACAATATCATGCTATGGAGCAATTCCATGTAATGTGATTGCACTAAAGATAAATTGGTAATCTACCACTTAACATAACTTGAAATCACTGATAATCTACCCACATTATTTTGTATTTTGGGACATCCAAAGCTGTGTTTAGTGTTCACAACTTATCATAGTAGCTGTGAATTGTACGAAGAAGGCATGAACAAAGCTCGCAAAGGAAATTCACTTGATCAATAGAAGTATAAACCATCAAGATATAAACCAGGCAAAAATCAGAACTTAATCTTGAGTACGCACTCATGGAGATGCATCATATGAGACATGTTTCCCAATTCCAATAAAGCGAAAGTTGTGCCTTACAGCAAATTTCTTTCACAATTTTGATAACTACAGGGGGATCTAGTCTACATAAACACCCTTTGATCCCTTCCCTCCACAGGCAAAAATCAGCCACAGCTAATGACAGTTCCCTGGCTGGTTGTGAAACATGTTATAAATATAAACAAGAATTCTTGGGCTACTGGGGTTATGCCCTCCAGGTCCCGGAATTAGTCGAGGTGCGCGCAAGCTCGCCTGGACCTTCGGTTATCAAAATTAAAAAAAAAAAAAAAGAATTTCAGATTCTCATGGCCATCAATCGAGATCTAGATTTTACAAACACCCACGAAAGGATCCACAAAACTACACATTGACCCATTTACCCTTCTCATTACCTCCCAAACAATAAGTTGATCAAAGAATAAGAATTAATCCCAGCTACGAATTCAGAAGACAAAAATATATATGTAAATGTAGAGTTAGAGAACGGGGGTTACGGGAGCCGGTGGTTTGCCAGAGCTGCATCTCGCCCTCCTCATAATTGCCTTCGGGGCGAATGGTGACGAGGATAAGGTGATCCCCGGCGCGGACAAGGTTATCCACCGCCCACTTCAGTGCGTCCCTGCTGCACGGCGAGAAATCAATAGCAACACCCACCCTCCGATCTCCTTCCATCTCTCTCTTCTACAAATTCCTCTCTCTCTCTCTCTCTCTCTCTCTGTCTCTCCCCCCTACAAATCTAGCAGATTCGGACGCAGAAAGACAAGGAAAATTAGAACCGCATATGGTGCGGTGCGAGAAAAAGTCAAAAAATGTGGTGCAATGTTTCACGGGAACCTTTTGATTTCCACTAGTGTAATTGTGTAAAGGGACGACCCGATTTATATGCTGACATCGAATATGTGACGCAGGGTGGTGTTTTTAGAAAACTGTTTATTTCACTTTTCTTTTCTTGCGGTATGGATTGTAGTGCGGTAACCGATCCATATAGTGAGAGAGCTCCTCACTACTGGTACTGTTAGAGTGGATTATGTCCGGACGAAAGAGAACCTTGCCGATCCTTTGACGAAAGGACTGGCTTGGGAAAAGGTGTGATACACCTCAAAAGGAATTGGATTGAGACCCATTGAAAACTGAGTCACTTGTGATAGATATCCAACCTATAAACTGAAGATGCCAAGAAATAGGTTGAAAGGGAAAAACAAGTCACATGGGTGATATGTTGAGACTTGAGAATCATGCAAATTTAAAAAAATTAAGTCCATCCCTAATAAGCATTGACATTCTGCAGCAAAAAGAGGTTGAATCATTATGACTTTTAATGAGTTCTATAGATCTATGAGTACCCAGGCTGCAGGAGTACTCTTGATAGACTCATTTATAAGAATGTTGGAGTGTGGGTGTGGCCGCTCCTCGAGAGAACTGGGGCAAATTCTCTAGGTCATTAATGAAACCGGAATATAAGCACATGGTCGTAAAGTGCTGGCTTAAGAACATTACACAAAGTGGAGTTGTATGTGTAGTGCATTCAGCCTTAGAGTTCAAGACCACAAGTCACTCTAGTATCTTACTGAAGCACTTTCACTATGTAACAGTTCAAGTCGGTAGAAACTTTTACTTACGCACTACTCTAGTATTTGGAATGTGTATTTTTGAATTACAAAATACTTTTGTCCCACATTGGCTAGCTACAAAACATTTTAGCCCCTTATATGTGTGAAGGCTTAACAAGATATTGAATAGCAAGGCCCAAGGAGATGCCTCACGCGCCAGTTCGAGGAATTTGATCCTAAAACTAGTTAATCGGGTGTGCGTCGTGAACTTCGTGCGCAGGGGGCATTTTGCAAATTATTTAAGGAAAAGATTTTTTTTCTTTTGAACCAATCTGCGTTTTTGGAAAAGATTTTTTTGCCGTTACAAAATGAGAAAAACGTGTTCAATCAGTGCACAAAGCCGTTACAAAAATAATAAAAACGTTCAATGCACAAAATTTTTGGGTTAATTGATTCAATCACAAATTTTTAATTGGTTCTGATTCCGAAAATTATGTTTCTCCTTCGCCTATATAAGGAGCTGTTCTTCATTCTTTTATACACAGAAAAAAACTATTTTCGTATACTAAGTTAAAAGAGCAAGAAAGGTCGAATGTGTTTTGTATTTCCGGTCTTTTTCCGTGCAAGGAAGATCGAGACAGAACTATATTCTGGGCTATTTTATCCTGGAGACGGCATGGCTATTACTGCTTGTACAGTGAAGGCGGAGCCGTGAAACTTCTTAGCGAGAGCGACTTAGTCCGCGACTCAACCCAAAACAGCAGTCAATTTCCGTTCCGGTGTTTTTTGTTCGTTTACAGATCTTGAGGTAAAACGTTGCATACTCTCTACAGTATTTCCACAAGTTGCTCTATAGCTAGGCAAAGAGCCAGCTCATCATTATCCTCGTTTGGATTGGGCACATAAGGAATTAGTTCCTTCCTAGCCATGAGAGACTTTCTGTGAAGAAGAAGATGCCATTGATGAGAGCGGGAGAGGGAGATGGAGCAGGCAAAGAGAGAAGGAAATTGCATGCGTATATATAGGGTCGAGAGGGGCCAGATATTTTTTAACATACGTCAATGCGTAAATGCGGATGACAACAAGTCTAATAAGCATTTTAGGAAGAAGCGTAATGGTGGCTTTAATTTTATTTCTTTCTATGTCATTGCGGATTCAACCCATGCTTTAAATGCACAACGTTTTAGAGATTACGCCAAAAATGAGGGTTGATAACACAGTCAAATAGAGTACGGGCCTGATAATTTACTTTCGCACCTAACATGCTTCGTATTGTGTTAATCCTTACCCACTTATTAGTCGTGTAATGCAATACGAAGCATGTTAGGTGCGAAAGTAAATTATCAGGCCCGCACTGTATTTGACTGCGTAATCTACCCTCATTTATTGGTATAATCTCTAAAACGTTGTGCGTTTAAAGCATCAGTTGAATAGGCAATGACATAAAAAGAAATAAAATTAAAGCCACCATTACGCTTCTTCTTAAAATGCTTATTAGACTTGTTGTCATCCGCATTTACACATGGACGTATGTTAGAACATATCTGGCTCTTCTTCACCCTATAAATACGTATGCAATTTCCTTCTCTCTTTGCCTGCCTCCGCCCCGCTCTCATTAATCAATGGCATCTTCTTCTCCACAGAACTAGTACTCTTTTAATCTCGGGTCCTTCTTATCTTACTTGTTTGGTTTTTTTTTTTTAAACGATAACAATGGAAAGGAAAAAGCTTTTAGTGGCACTGTACTCTTTGATGGTCATGAGAATTGGGGTAATGTATATTTCACCATATATAATCTCATGTTTAAATACCCAAGTCCAACACTGACAAATGGTCATACTAGGATTTCCTTTTATGGCATACGTAAAGGTGCATTGCACGGTGAAATGTATATCCACTTTATTTTTTTTTATTATAGGCACATGTCCACATTATTCTCCAAAAAAGTTCGTGCATTAAACTATTGTAGTGAAATAGATAATAATAAATAGGTAATAATAGTCAGCATAGTTATACCTCCTTAATTAATTTTTTTCCTAAATTGCTAGGTTTGCTTATTTGTCACCCTTAATTTTCAAATATCTATTTAATGCCTTTAAATGGTAGTAGATTATTCGTTCATCACTAATTCCTAGTTATACCTCCTGTTTCTGTTTCAGTCAAAACTAACATATCTCTCTCTCAATGGCATCATCTTCACAGAAACATCTCTGAAAACTTGACTGGAAAGGAACTAGCAAACAAGAAAAATGATGGAGCGGGCTCCAATTAATACTGTGATGGAGCAAACCAAACCAAACTGAGCCTTATGTCCCAAATTAATTGGGGTCGGCTACATGAATATTATTCCTCCATTGAGCTTTGTCAAGGGCTGCTTGCTCACTTAGCCCTAGTAGACTCAAATACTGTGATGGAGCAACCTCCCTTTAATATCTCTCTCATAAAAGTAAGTGTATTCAAGCTTCATTTGCTCTCTCTCTCTCTCTCTGAACATGCTTTTTCAAGAAAGAAACGTAGTAGTTCTTCATCACCTTGTGATGGAGTATCCTTTCTCTCATAAAAGTTAGTTTTGAGCTTCTTGTTCATATTTTTTTAAAAGTTGGTTATAAATAATGTTTATTTCATTTACAACTCTCCGAAGAAAACACTTGGTCATGACTTATCATTCAAACTACCCAAAAGTTGTTTCCAAGATCTCTTTGTGATGGTTGAGGTACGTGGTTTCGTCTTCCGACCCAAATGTTGAGATTCTTTACCTTTATATTTGATTCCGCTTGCTCTTATTCCTTTAATCTCTGTAACCTTTTCGTCTGATTAACAAATTCATATCTTCGCTGGTCAAAATAAAACCCTAGATCTAGTTGTTCTAAGCCCATTTTTTGTTTAGACATTATACTTGAGTGACAAGACCCATTTATAATGCTTATACTTGATTATTTGTGTGTTTCTTTAGCCTTTTTTCTATATGCTCATTAATTTGTGAGCACAGAGGACAGCATGGATCAGATATTGAAAAGCGATGGCGTACATAACTTTATTGTTCAAAATTTCAAAAATTTACTATAATTTGGGTTGTTGATATGATTTGTTTGTTGCATCATGCAGGATGTGAAATCGACTTACGATGTGCAACATTTTCCATTGACTGAACGATTACGGGGCGAGAAATGTGAAAAGGGACAGCGCCCAGTCTTGAAAGATATGATAAGGTAGGTCGGGCAAATATCTTATCTCCTTTTTTTCTTTTTTCTTTTTTTCGTGTTAGTTTCATGTCTCAGTATGACATTTATCGTTTCATTGGTGAATTGAATTATAGGTTCTAGAGGCACCTGGATCAAAACCATCACAAGCAGCCTCGTTTAAGAGAAAAAAACCTCTGCCTATTTCCAATGGAAGCACCAAGGGGAATAAGAAAAAAGTTGAGAAGTGTTTTTTTTAGTGTGTAGGAAATAAGGAAATGTACGGAATGAGCAAAATGAAGAGAAGGTGAGAGCATCACAACTCCTCGGACAAATTTGAACAAGAAAGTGAAAGAGAACTATTGTTCCTGATTTGCTTATTTCTGATGAGGATTTTGTTTCTTAGACTATTGCTAAATGTTGTGTAGTAAAGGATTTGGTTCATATTACTTTTGATGGAGTTTTCCGTAACGTTAGTCTTTCCCGTTCTATTTTGTGTGCTCACAAGTAACCATTATATTTGAGGTGCACGTAAGCTACTTCGGACACCAAGTTATCAAAAGTGGAACCTCTACTTTTTAGTGGGTAGTTAATTTCTTGATAGTTGTTTATACTTGCTCATTAGTTATTGCCACCGGAAGGGCCGAGGTGGTAAGTGAGCTTCAATCACAAACGAGGGCGCAAGAGCTTCGCTAATAACACACTCTCATTGCTTAACCTAGTCATTAAATCATTTTAGAATAAGTGTTTATTTATGTCAATTGGATCTTTAATTCCAATTTCAATTTAGTAACTTGCATGCATATAGATTACTCTAAAATGCGTACATATTAGATAGTGATTTGGCGGCGGAATTATGATTTTTATTTTTCAAGTTTATGCTAGCTTTGGAGTTGTTTGGGCGGGGTTACTTTATGTAGGCATCACTCATTAAGTACTCCAATAACCTTGATAGCGGAACTACGAATCGGGGGTCTGTAGTGAGGGGACTCATTACACCCCTGTAATCCCATCCGACCGTCCATCTCAGCACCAACGGCTCGGATTAAAATAATCCAAGCCGACTATAATATAGATTCAAATATAAGCATTCATTGCCGAGATGGAAGGCCTGATAGGCTTACTGGACCCCTGTAGTAAGCCCCTCATTACAAGGCCCCTTGTTCCGCGAAACTGAGATCGTTTTACCATAAACATGCACCCGATTGAAGATTATAATTTTTTTGGCAGCTCAACATGGATAAAGCATATCTCTTAGTCACAAATACACATCTGTTCTTGTATGTGAAGGCTTGTTTTGGAAATTATTTTGGTGGCGCATTTGTGATTCATTTATTTGTTGTTTTGGAAATAATTTTTTTGCAATGGATCATATACGTACATTTAGCAAAAAAAAAAAAACGAATTAGATGGTGATTTGGTGAGATAAATATGCTTCAGATGTGCCACTAAAATAAATTTGCTAAGGTCGATACATTCCACTAACGTAAATGACCTTTTTACACAGGTGCGATTAATGCTGAGGTCCACGTTGGCGAGAACTTCGTTAATGGATATCTCATATCTTTATGACTTTATGTTGACAACAATATATCTTAGCAAGGTCATAAACTAGTTGTAGCTAAGGGGTGATGCAAATAAAAAATTAAAGGACCGAAAAAACAAGAGCGATCGGTTCGGTTTTCAGTGGGGGTAAGGGTGGGTTTGGTCCGCTTTGGTTTGGACCAAACCGAACCGATTAATTTTCGTTCGGTTTCGATTTCTTGAAAAATTCTTCAAACTGAACGGAACCGGAATACCCCAAAACCATACCCATTTGGACTGATCAATCATAGCCGTCCATCGTAAACCCAAAGAAAACAACAGATAGACCTGCGCCGTACATCTCAATCAGTCAATCTCAACCATCCATTTCAATCTTAACACCGGACCGAAAAACCGGAAAAAACCGAATGGACCCAACCACCCCAAACTAATTTCGATCTATTGTTTTTTTTGGCCAGGGTCGCAGAGGCGGCTCCACCTTGAGCAGAGGGTGGTCACTCGAATGCTCCGAAGTTTTACTTTTTTTAGAAATACATGTAAAAAAAAAATTATTTTTAATTTTGTCATTTTGAATACCCTAACCAAAATATTTGAACACCCTATGTTTGAACCAATTTTGAACACCCTAGCTTAGGGATGGCAATGGATCGGTTTAGACCGGGTTTTACGATTACTAAACCCAAATCCAAAGTATTTATCTATACCCAAATCCGAACCTATATCCAATGGGTATGATTTTTAGTGCCCCATAACCAAACCATATGGATTTGGATTTTATCCGAACCACACCAAATCCGCATTAATATTCATTTCATTAATGAACATAAATAATGTCATGGTGGGTATAACAAAGTAGTAACAACCAATTAATGATTTCAAGTTCCTATAGAGAATCTTGAGATTTTTAAGGGATTTGAGAGGAATAAGGAGGGAGATGAAATGAAAAGTCACTAAAAGTTATGAATTGAAAAATTAGAATTATATATATATAAAAATATAATATAACATAATATATATCCTATAAGTAAGTATATGAATCGGTTTGGGTTTGGGTTTGGCCGAATACTTGCTAAGACCAAACCCAAATCCAAACCCGCCAGGTATCATGTTTTGAAAACCAAACCCGCCCCATGGGTAGGAAAAGATTAAAAAAACCGTCCCGATAGGGTCGGTTTGGTTTGGGTATCCATCGGTTTTGGGTGAAATTGTCATCCCTACCCTAGCTACCCAAAATGTTTGAACACCCAATCCCAAAAAGTGACTCTTCTCCCTGGCAGACACACACACACACACACACACACTCTTTTCCCGTTTCTTTTCTTTTCCTTCCCCCCACCCCTCCGTTTCTTTCTTCAATTCCCCTCTTCCCCTTGGATTTCTTCTCTTCTCTCTCTTTCTCTCTCAATAACGGATTCGTTAATCAGTCAACACACACATCTACTAAAATTTTGGAACTATTCTATTCTGGTACTTAGTTGGATTTTGAAAATAGTGTAATTACTCCGGTCCTTTGAAAGGCTCAATTTTGAATCTAACCCCGTCTCAACTGCTAAAGTTGTGGTCACCCCAGATCCTCCTAAACATTTTGGAACTATTCTATTCTGAGTTTGAAAATAGTCATGAAATTACTCTGGTCTTCTAAAAGGCTCAATTTGGAATCTAACCCCGTCTCAACTATTAGAATTTTACAGAAATACAAAAGATACTAGTATACAAACTACTTACACCAAATGTGCATGTGACACTCACCAAATGAGTCTACAACATTCACCAATATTTATCTACTCTAACTCCTCCTTCTAACATTACAGGATCTCACATGTAATTTTCCGTCTGTTTAATCCTAATTGGTTCAAAGAGTATAAAAATTGGTTGAAATACAATATATATATATATATTAAAGGATGAAGCATTTTGTCTCCGATAGGAGGTGATGCTTTTGTCATAGATGGTTTTAAACTTTGGAATATGAAGGAGAAGTTGCAAACTCATGTGGGAGGCATCAACAGTGCTCATAAGTCATAACCAAGCTATGAAGGGTTGTGAAGATCTATCGTTCTTGAAATTTTGAGGAATTGAATGGGAGATCAGTGGATGAACAATTGCTTGATTATTTACATGGAGAGTGATGTATTTGATACCATTGATATTGATGCTATTATTGGTTTCAAAATATGAAAAGTCGTCAAGGGAAATTGTAGAATGCTAAATACTTTGTTGTTTTTTGCTGGCATTTTTTATATTAGAAGAATTTTTTTATTTTGTATATGTAATGTTACGATTTCTAGAGCAGTGGCGGCTCCATAAATTTTTAATAGGATGTTCAAAAATTACACTAACTCTATTAGCTCAATCAATAGTCATATTTTTTTTAAAAAAAGTTCATATACGATTATATAATGAGATACAAAAAATACAAAAAATATTGTTTTTAGCAAATTTTTATATTTGAGCCAACCGAAATCAAACCAGAGCATAAATACAGGAGTAATTATTTATTTTTTTGTAGGAAATTATGTGGCGCCGGCTAATACGTTTGGCACAAATCTTTTTAAACATATGCTTGTATTTTTGGAGATAAGAGTTGATTGTTGTTCTGAGAGAAGTTGCACGATAACGATATGAATAGATACTATTTTCTCTCTTTATTTTTCTAATAGTTGTCATTAAAATGTGCACTTTGTTCTGAGCTAGTGTATTAGGTGTTCAATTGTAAATAACATGGATTGCAGAGTGTTTTGTTCACAGTATACGATTGTGTTCAAACAAAATATATGAGATAAAATTACTACATGTAATATAACAACAAAATAAAAAAATATAGCATCTTCAATTGATCACCTTTTCTTATATGTGAATCCGCCTACGATTGCCCAATGGATGTAATTTGGTTGGTTAAAGTGGATTGATTTGTGAGCTAATTAATTCGATGGGTGTTCATTCAAATTTCGGCAGGGTGTTCAAAGGATGGAGTAACCGAAAATTTGTACATCTATTATGAGAGAAAAAAAAAAATGTTTTTTGGGTGTTCATTTGACAACCCACATGTATATGTGGAGCCGCCAGTGTTCTAGAGGACAGTAAAAGAATTTTTGAACACTCTCATGAGAAATCCTGGAACCGCCACTGCAGGGTCGGTTCCCGGCTAAATTACCTCAAATTGATCGGTTCGGTCTAGAACATTTCAAAAACCGAATCGAACCGACCGAAAATCCCCCCAAGTTTTAGCCCGTTTATAAATAAGAAACTCTATTTTAGAACTCATAATTTGGCGGCAGAAATCATAGTTAACACTTTTACATTGCAAGTCATATGTATTCGCAGCTTATATGTAATTACATATACAATACTCTTTAATCTCGGGTCCTTCTTATCTTACTTTTTCGGTTTTTCGTTTTTAAAACGATAACAATGGGAAAAAAAAAGCTCTCAGTGGCACTGTACTCTTTGATGGTCAGGAGAATTGGGGAAATGTATATTTCACCATATATAATCTCATGTTTAAATACCCAAGTCCAACACTGACAAATGGTCATACTAGGATTTCCTTTTATGGCATACGTAAAGGTGCATTGCACGGTGAAATGTATATCCACTTTATTTTTTTTTATTATCGTGGACCAAAAATCCTTATTTTTCTTGCCATAGTATAATCGGCTGTGGCGCGCTTCCCAAAAACACTTCTCAACTTTTTCCTTATTCCCCTTGGTGCTTCCATTGGAAATAGGCAAAGGTCTTTCTTCAACAAAACATTGTATTTTTAACTTATCGTTTTGAGAACCGGACTATCATTTTGGGACGGAGGGAGTATACATATTTTTATCAAGGTATTGATTTGTTAAGGTTTTTTTGTTTTTGTTTGAGTGTGTAGGAAATAAGGAGAATGTACGGAATGAGCAAAATGAAGAGAAGGTGAGAGCATCACAACGCTCTCGGACATATTTGAACAAGAAAGTGAAGGAGAAACTATTGTTCCTAATTTGTTTATTTCTGATGAGGATTTTGTTTCTCAGACTATTGCTAAATGTTGTGTAGAAAAGGATTTGGCTCATATTACTTTTGATGGAGTTTTCCATAACGTTAGTCTTTCCCGTTCTATTTTGTGTGCTGACAAGTAATCCTTATATTTGAGATGCATGTAAGCTGACTTGGACACCCAAGTTATCAAAAGTGGAACCCCTACATTTTAGTGGGTAATTAATTTCTTGATAGTTGTTTATACTTGCTCATTAGTTCTTGCCACCGGAAGGGCCGAGGTGGTAAGTGAGCTTCAATCACAAACGAGGGCGCAAGAGCTTCGCTAATAACACACTCTCATTGTTTAACCTAGTAATTTAGCGGCGGAATTAAAGATCCAATTGACATAAATATACACTTATTCTAAAATGATTTTTGTGTGGTATAACTTGTATGCATATAGATTACTAAAAAATACGTACATATTAGATAGTATTTGGCGGCGGAATTATGATTTTTATTTTTCAAGTTTATGCTTGCTTTGGAGTTGTTTGGGCGGGGTAAGTTTATGTAGGCATCACTCATTTAAGTACTCCAATAACCTTGATAGCGGAATTGTGAATCAGGGGGCCTTGTAATGCCCCACATTTTGGGAACCTTATTTTATTACAAATACTTATTAAAAGTATTCATAAATCTAATACATTAAATCTTTTCCCAGGAAAATACATTTATTCCATCCGGGTTGGGTCTATGGCTACTCCTGCCCTCGGTCTGGTCACTTCCCATCTTGGCAGCACGGTTGACTCCATAGCTGTTGAAAAGTAAGTAAGCTTGATTAAGAATTAAGAAAAATGTATGGATACTGTTCCACATCATGCTTGCAGCCATTGAAGACTTTGGCAACCATAGTTGTTGACCCAATGGAGGAAGAGTTCAATTAGGAATTGGTGACGGCCGCCGGTGTTCACACCCATGTCGTATGCCTATATATAGATGTACTCAGTGTGTTGAAAAGTATGAGTGGTAGAGAGAAAAAGAACACCCAAGTGTTCTTGAGAGATTGAGAGAACCCCAGTGGGGGTTTCTCCCCACACACAGTGGGAGAGAACAAATCATGAGTGACGTGATTTGAGATTGAGGTTGAGTTGAGCTCCCTCGATTGTATTTGCATCTACCCCATATAGTGAAATACTCTCCTCCTGTGGACGTACCTGATTTTGGGAAACCACGTAAAAAATTCTTGTGTCTGTGTGCGTGTGTTTATGACGCTTTCGCTATTATCAGTGCCTCTCTACCATTCCAACAGTAACTTCCCAAGCTATAATACGCTTCCTGTTCATCTCGAAAATCTAGCATAATACGTTGGATTTGCAAAACAACATTGTGGTATTATGCCAAGGTCACACAAGTGCAACACCGTGAACGAGACGCCTAATAGCTAACTTTTACCCCATTTTTATACCAGCAATTCTAAAATAATATTTTATGCAGGAAAAGAATTAATAACGATAGTTTAACAAATATTCGTATCTATATGAAAATATGTCAGTGCTCGTGTCAGTGCAAATCGGTGTCAGTGTCTTTTCAAATTAGAGTATTTCGCACGCGGAATAAAGTGTCTCATTTAATCTTTCAGTATCAACATTCTTCTTCAAATTTATCATCATTGGGGCACAGTTCCGACCACCGGGCCACAGTCCAGTCACTCGAAGTAATGGTCCGTCTATGCCTCTTGCATTTGATGGTTGCCAAACTTCCGCTTGCACTCTCACGAACATGGTCCCGGCGGTCTTGTATAATCTGAAATCCGGTAGCTTGTTTACAAGGACCGTCCACCATGTGTTGTACACGCTAAACCCTAACCACCAAGTTCTCTCCGCGAAGTTGGGGCGGCGCTTAAACGGTACTCCATCATTAATCAGATCCCCATTGATTGTTTCCACAACGCATCTCATCAATTCATTTCTCGTTCTGTTCTCGTTTATCTGTTTTCATTTTCTCGTAAAACGTGTTGTGTCATTTCTTGTAAAACATGCCTCGTGCATGTGCAACATACATGTCTCGTAAAATCTCTTTTCGTGAATATGACTTTTCTAAATAAATGCATTTCAAATCGATGAAACTTTTCTCGTAAAAATGTGTTTCAAATAAATGCAACTTTTCTCATACAGTGTGCCACGTAGAAATATAATTTCTCGAACGCGATTCTTTTTGAAAACCAGTCTAGAGTTAGTAGAAAACAGTATCGAACAACTTCATAGTCACATTTTAAGAAAACTCGTGTCTCGGAATAATCCGTACGCAATGTGGTTTATAAAATGACAAATCGGCTACGCGTTTTTCCAAAATTAATCGGGCATTATAATGACGTAAAATTTATAAGTGGAATTCGACACAGACATTATAACGACTACGTATGATCAAAAAAGTATTTTTAGTAACAATTGAATAATTTCTCATAATTTACTTTTTACTAAACAACTAGTACTTTAAGTAGAAATTTAAACATTAATTATAACATTGCAATTAAAATTACTATGTCTAAGAATAAAATAACAATTAACTACCTCAATTCTAGTTTTTAATCGAAAGACGAAAAAGCTAGGTGGAAATTCCTCGGGTAGCGTAACAGCTATTTGTTTCGAAAGGAAAAGAATATTCTTTTCCTAGAAACAAAATTACTATGACTACTTCTACTAATTTTGGATTGAAAAGTGGATGAGGATGGGTTTGCATTGAGTGTAAAAACACGAAGAACTAGAAGGCTAATTAGAAACATTTCTTCCAATTAGAACACAATTAGAATGCTGGCATATTAAGAAATAGCAGGTGAACAAGATAAGTGTAGCGAAAATGAGAATGTTGAGGTGGATGTGTGGTAAGACTAGACGAGATAGGATTAGAAATGAAACAGTCCGCGATATGGTAGGTGTAGTACCTATAGAGGAAAAGTTGAGGAAAAATAGGCTTAGGTGGTTTGAGTATGTTTATCGTAGACCAGCGGATTCAATAGTTAAGAGAGCGGATATGATAGCTTTGCATAGCAACGCTCCGGGGAGGGGAAGACCCAAATTGACATTAGATGTGGTAGTGCGTAAGGATTTGAGTTTATTAAGGCTAAGTGAGCAAGTAGTACTTGACAAAGCTCAATGGAAGAAAATGATTCATGTAGCCGACCCCAATTGATTTGGGACATAAGGCTCAGTTTGGTTTGGTTTGGTTTAGAACACAATTAGAACACTACATGAAAAACTACGAAGATGCATGGTGGAGGAAAGGTGTGAGAAAACAAACAAATGGAGATGGGTATTTATAGGCATGGGCACCCCTAGTTGTAGCCCGTTTATCAATAAGAAACTCAATTTTAGAACACATAATTCGGCGGCAGAAATCATAGTTAACGCTTTTACATTGCAAGTCATACGCATTAGCAGCTTATATGTAATTACATATACAATACTCTTTAATCTCGGGTCCTTCTTATCTTACTTTTTCGGTTTTTTGTTTTTAAAACGATAACAATGGGAAGAGAAAAGAAGCTCTCAGTGGCACTGTACTCTTTGATGGTCAGGAGAATTGGGGTAATGTATATTTCACCATATATAATCTCATGTTTAAATACCCTAGTCCAACGTTAACAAATGTTCATACCAGGTTTTTTTTGAGGTAAATCAGCTTGAAATAAAAAGAGGCTAAGCAAATATACAGTCTACAAATGACATACCCCAGGGAGGACAAATGAGAAAAGAAAATAAGGAAAAGAAAAAAGTAATCAGTTGGATGGCCAAACGGCTACAATGGGATATAGGAGTATAAGATAACATGGGATAATTAAGCCACTAGGTTTTCCTTTTAGAGTGACTTGTTCAAAAGTTCTTGGCAAAGGATTTGTAACCTCATTAATCCACCAAACAAATTTATAACTTATTTAGTCTTCACACTGGTATCTTTTATTTTTTTCTTTTTTTTATTACCAAAAAAAAAGTTGTACCCTATGAAAGTGCCTAAAACTCTAAGGTACTCTAGAAAGTGCCTGAAATCCTAGGGTCTATGAAAGTGCCTAAAACCCTAGGGTACCCTATGAAAGTGTCTAAACCACTAAAACCCTATAATAGGAAAGTGCACCCTAAAACCTAAACTCTAGGGTACCCTTTGAAAGTGTCTAAAAAAAAATTCATGGACCTTAGACCTTATAAAATTTTAGCATAGACTAAATGACCCATTAAGCCTCACTTCTGAACCCTAGAACAATTAACCGTTCCTTTGATAGCATACGTGCATTGCAAGGTGAAATGTATATAGAGCTAGTGGCTTGTCAATGTATAAGATTTTGCTTTGGCATGCATATCCACTCTTTTTTTTTTTTTATAGTCACATATCCACTCTATTCTCAAAAAAAGTTCGTGCATTAAATTTTTTTCCTAAATTGCTAGGTTCACTAATAATAGTTAGCATAGTTACACCTCCTTAATTTTTCCCTAAATTGCTTAGGTTCGCTTATTTATCACCTTAATTTTCAACAATAGTCAGCATAGTTATACCTCCTTAATTTTTTTCCTAAATTGCTAGATTCTCTAATAATGGTCAGCATAGTTATACCTCCTTTTTTTTTCTCCTAAATTGCTTAGGTTTGCTTATTTATCACCTTAATTTTCAATAATAGTCAGCATAGTTATACCTCCTTAATTTTTTTCCTAAATTGCTAGGTTCTCTAATAATGGTCAGCATAGTTATACCTCCTTAATTTTTTTCCTAAATTGCTTAGGTTCGCTTATTTATCACCTTAATTTTCAACAATAGTATCCCATCGCTCGTTCCCGTCGGAGAGGTCCTCGTATTTTCCAGAAGAACAGGGGTTTAGATCTGAAGCAGCTGTGGATCTTGAAGAGTTTGTTACTCGTTCGAGAAGCTTAAACGATTTGGGAAACTGAAGTGAAGTCTCCGGTTCTAAGGTAAACAGTAATGATGAGAGGAAGTGAGCAAATTAGGTCTGGGTTTGTCCGATCCAATCTCATGGGCGTTTCTGGTGTTCATGAAGAAATTTCATCGACTATTTTTGTAGACAATCTACCATTTCAAATTCGTAAAATCTGGGTTTACAATCTATTCTCTAAATTTGGCAAGATCAGGGATGTTTTCATTCCCAACAAGAGAAGCAAAGTCACAAATCTAGGTTTTGGTTTTGTTCGATTCTGTAATAGAGCAGAAGCGAGTATGGCTATTGATAAAGTTCACGATTCCTGGTACTGGGGGCACAATTTGAAGGTCAATTTTGCAAGATTTCTGAAGATTCAAGATAGACAGAACAGGTATCAGATTGGTAAGGGGGATGGGTTTCAGAGAAATGTTAATGGTGGGCTAAAGAAAATTTATGAAAACCAAAGAGGAAACAATAGTGGCCACGGGAAAGAGATGAATTTCAGAAAGGAAAACAACAAAGCAAGCTTCTCTAATGGTCTCAGGAAGTCGCAAAATCAATGAGTCTATGATTACCAGAAAACCCAGAGGAACCAACAAAATAGGGTTGCTAATCAGAAACGTGTAAGGAGACAAGGGGGAAAGAAATTTGGAGGAAAAAAAGGGATAACAGAAACCAACAAACAAGGAGAGGAAAGGAACAAAAATGGAGAAACTGGTTTGAAGGAAAAAGTTAAAGTTGTGGAGAGTATTGAGGTGCAACCATCTGGTAGTATATGGCTAATGAGAAGTGCTGTGGGTAAAGTTTCAAGATTGATAACGACACAGAAATTGTCCGGCTTATTCAGAAGTGATAAAGAGTTGGATGTTATAGTAAAATCAATTGGGGGAGGATATGTTTTAATAACTTTTTCAGATGTGAAAGTTAGAGATACTATTATCAAGGATCCATGGACTGAACTTTGGTTTGAAGAGATAAAAGAATGGAAAGGTGAAGCAGCGAAGTTAGAAAGGTTTGTATGGTTGGCATGTTATGGAATGCCACTGAATTCATGGAACTTTCCTACTTTCAGATCAATAGGAAGCAAATGGGTCCAATTCCTGCAGGTAGATGAAAATACTTTAAAGGAGAAATCATATGAGAAGGGAAGAATTCTAATTGCTACTGAAGCCGCTCAAAAAATTGAAGGAATAATTGGAGTGCTGATTAATGGAAAAAGATATTTGGTAAACGTGGAAGAGGAGGAATCTTACAGATCAATAACACCCAATTTTCTAAGCTCATTGTCTGGAACTGGGGAAGGAGAAGATGATGATGACGTGGACAAGAGAACCAAGGAAAAGCTTGTCAACGTGGAGGAAAATAGAATGTTGGTGGATGACATGGATCTCCAGGTGGAAAAAACAGATGACAAGAATGATAATGAGAATAATGAATTTCAGCAAGTTGAAGATAGCATTAATAACAAGGAACAAGATGCAGTTAATACATCAGAGGAAAGTGGTATACTATCCAAAGTTCCAAGGCAAGCAGTCTCCGGGGAAAATGTTGAGGTTAATTCTGAGTTGTCACATGGTTTAGAATCAATGGTGGAAGAATCAATGGGCCCAACCATAGAGACAAACCCATTAAGATCTGCAATTCTATTTAATGACAAGGGGAATATGGATGGGCAGGATGCAAGTATTGAAGAAGATTATGAGGGTAATGTACTTCAGTTGGAGGGTCCGATTTTAATTGGATCTAATACCAATATCAGGACTTCTCAACTGCCGAGCATTAACCTGGAAGTGGATTTAAATTTATCGAAGGAAGCAAGGAAGGAATCGAGTAAAGAAGTGAGGAGAAGAATTCGTGAAGCGTGCATGAGCTGTGAAAGTGGTGAGTCAGGAGATAACATTATTAATTTGGTTGCTAATGGCTGCACACAAAATTTAATTCTACAAGAATTGCAGTCAACTACTGCAATGGGAAAGAGGATGAGAATCGTTTGCACAAAGGAAGACACCTTGGTGATGACAAAAATGATAGAAGATGATGTTAATAGGTTTGCTCTTCTGAGGAGGAGTAAATCTAACTGACCTTGCTCATTTTCAGAATAAGGTACCTCTTTTACCATGAAGATTATTTCATGGAATATAAGAGGTATGGGAAGCTCAGTGAAAAAACGTATTCTAGCCAAGTTAATTAAGGAAAGAGGTCCAGAAGTGTGTTTGATACAGGAGACTAAGTTGGAAAGAGTGGATACAGTAATGGTGCAGAAATTATGGGGCAATGTTGATGTGGATTATGCAGTTTCAGGATCGATTGGTGCTTCAGGAGGTATTTTGATGATGTGGAATAAGGAGTCTTTGAAACCTCAATCCATAACCACACATAGAAACTATATCTTGATCACTGGTTCCTTTTTGGGTTTAGAGTGTGCTATTATGAGTGTTTATGCACCAAATGAAGAAGGGGAGAGGAGAAGGCTATGGGATGAGATTCTGATAGTTAAAGCTGCTCATCAAATACCTTGGTGTATAGGAGGTGACTTCAATGAAATAAAAGCTATGAGCGAAAGGGTGGGATGTACTAGAGTTTGTAGTAACATGAGGAAATTTCAGGGGTTCATTAATCAAGCAGAGTTTAGAGACATTCCTATGATGGGGAAGGTTTTTACTTGGACAAACTTTCAGGATAATGCTATTCACAGCAGGTTGGATAGATTCCTAATTTCATTGGATTGGTTGGATAGGTTCAAAGTCATTCAGTGGGGACTTCCTAGGCTCATATCAGATCATTGCCCAATTATGTTATCTGATAGTAACTGGGATTGGGGACCTAAACCTTTCAGGTTTTTGGATGCATGGATGTCACACCCAAAATGTCTAGTGATAGCCAAGGAGTTGTGGGAGAATACTAAAACGCGTGGATGTGCAGGGAGTCAATTTGATGTTAAATTGAGGGAAGTGAAGAACAGGCTCAAAGTGTGGAATAAACAGGAATTTGGAGATGTCAATGTCAGACTGAAGGAGGCACAAAATAGTTTGCATAACCTGGATATCCTGAGTGAAACAAGACAGCTTAGTCCTGGAGAAAGGAAGAGGAAGTTTGAATTGAAAGATGAATTTTGGAAATGTTCAAGATTATTGGAGAGTATATGGAGACAAAAGTCAAGGGTGAATTGGCTAAAATTGGGTGACAGAAATACCAAATTTTTTCAAATATCTGCTAACAATAGATATAGAAGGAATGCGATATGTTCTATAAAAATGGAAGGCAGGGTCTTGGAAGAACCAGATCTTATCAGGAATGCAGCTGTTAAGTTTTTCAGAAGCAACTTCAGAGAAGAATTTCCAAATAGGCCAAAGTTTGAGGGAAGAATCAGAAGGAGATTATCATTGGATCAGAAGTCAGAACTAGAACGAAAATTTGATTTGGGCGAGGTTTTTGCAGCCATGAAAGATTGTCACAGCCTTAAGGCTCCTGGACCTGATGGGTTCAATTTCTCATTTATAAAGAAAGCTTGGTGTTTCATTCAGAAGGATGTGATGGATTTTTTTGAGGAATTTCATGTTCATGCCAAAATTCCAAGAGGTATTAATCGTACTTTTGTTGCTCTTATACCTAAGATAGATGGTGCTCACCAGTTTAATCAGTACAGACCAATAAGTATGGTTGGTTGTTTGTACAAAATTTTAGCAAAAGTTCTGGCTAAAAGGTTGAAAAAGGTTCTACCTAATGTCATTGGAGATGCTCAGGCAGCATTTGTGGGTGGAAAGCAAATCCTCGATGGAGTCCTTATTGCAAATGAAGTAATTGATTTTTGGAAAACCAATAATTCAGGAGGTCTGATTCTTAAAATCGATTTTGAAAAAGCATATGACAATGTTAATTGGAATTTTCTATTGGATATTATGTGCAAGTTTGGATTTGGGGAGAAATGGTGTGAGTGGTCTAAAGAGTGTATTTCTACAACCTCACTTTCTTTCTTAATCAATGGAGTTCCAACGGAGGAAATCTGTCCTCAAAAAGGTCTCAAACAGGGAGATCCTTTGTCCCCTTTCCTTTTCAACATTGTGGTGGAAGTCTTAAATATACTTTTGGAAAATGCTAGGGAGGAAGGATTCATAAGAGGCATCAAAGTAGGCAGGAATGGAATAATCATTTCTCACCTACAATTTGCCGATGATACTATTCTTTTCTGTAATAACGACCAGGTGGAGATCCTGAATTTTAAGAGATTGTTAAGATGGTTTCAACAGATGTCTGGGCTCAAAATTAACTTTGATAAGAGTATGTTATGTGGTGTGAAAGTCCAGGAGCAGATTGTGAAGGACTTGGCTGATATTATTGGATGCCAAAGTGGGAGATTACCAATGAAATATTTGGGCTTACCTATTGGAGCCAACCCAAATAGAATCCAAACATGGCAACCAGTAATTGACGGGGTTAAAAAGAAGCTCAAGCCTTGGAAGAGGAGGCACATATCAATTGGAGGAAGATTGACTCTCATCAAATCTACGTTGGGGAATCTTCCAATTTATTACATGTCAATTTTCAGAATGCCAGTGGTGGTGGCCAATAAGATAGAAAAAATCCAGAGACAGTTTCTTTGGGGAGACACAGAGGAAAAGAGGAAGATTCATTTTCTTAGTTGGGAGAAAGTCACAAGGAATAAAAAATTTGGAGGTCTGGGAATCAAAAGGCTCTTGGAGCATAACTCTGCCCTTTTAGCTAAATGGTGGTGGAGATTCAATAAAGAAAAGGAAGCATTGTTGTAAGGACTCGGAAAATCAAATTATAAAAGTGAATATGTGTGAACGTGAGAAATCGAATTTCGTACAAAAACTTAAATTTACGCGCGAAGATAAAACTCGTGGGCAAGATTTGGTATACATGGCCACAAA
>JAXBDA010001505.1:0-53892 GCA_036023075.1 Gaultheria prostrata | reverse complement strand
TCGTTTTTTTTTTTTTTTTAAATTTTGAGTCATTGTACTAAAACAAAAATTACAAGATTTCGGCGACAAGCTTCCTCTTCTCTCTTCCTCTTCTCTCGTCTCGATCAAAACTCAAACCATGTACGCGTACAAAATCCCCCAAATCACCCGGATTTGGAGGGGTAAAATGGGAATGAAAACGGCAAATCCGCCCGCGTTACCTAACGATAGGGTCGGAGCTATCGTTAGCAAATCCGGGTGAAGCCGGATTTGCACTCCAAACAGTGAAAATAATCCGGGTGGAGTTGGGGGAGAAATTTGCATCCAAACACCGGACTACGGTGGGCCCGGGATTACATATCCGGGCGGTTCTCAAATCCGGGTGCCTAAGGCGGGATCCAAACAGGGCGCTACTTAATTGTGAATCCTAGCACCCCACTTCAGGCTGAAATCAATTGGGTGTTTTTTTATTTATCAAATGGGTGTTTTTTTTTTTATTAAAACAATGGGTGTGAAAATTATCTCTTTTTAATTTAAATTAAAAGAGGGAGAGAATTTTCACACTCTTCTAATTGGTGAATGCACTCAAAAGATTCTCTTTCAGTAAATGAGATTTGCGTAAAAGTCTCTCAAAAATCAAAATAATGAATGCATTCATCAAAATATAGAAATGCACTCCCTAACTTGACTAAAGGTCCCTTTATTTGGAAGGGATTTTATTCAATTTATTCTACTTAAAGTTACAATAACAAAAATGTATACATCAAATATGATAGTGTGAAACAGTAGTGTTGTTCAAATTCGATTTTTTTGTTTGGCTCGTTCGAGATTGGCTTTCTTGTTATATTAGCAAGTCAATTTTATATTCGTTCTTGAAATTTCTTGAATTGAAACTGACGTAATACAGAACAACTCATTACCCGGATTGATTAATGTAGTACACTTTTAGTTCTATTAGTACGTGTTTGGCTCACTCGGTGTAAAACTTATTTTACAAGCAAATCGAGCTTCTATATAATTTTAAAAGTTTATTCAGTTGACTACAGTTTAATACATATACAAATTTATAAATATCAATCGATTCTATTTTATTTTAATTAGAGCTCGTTTAAGATCGTCACGTCTAACAAATCAAATTTTAGTATATTTTTTGAGAAATCATTAATTTTTCCAACGAAGTATTTTATTTGTTTATTATAAAACAAACAGGAATTCCTTAAAAAATTGTAAATAATCATTGAGAGGCAGAGAGTATAAGAGTGGAAAAGTCACGTTGGCGGTGTATTCAATGTTGATTTATCCATACGCGGTTTATTTATTTAGGTTTTTTAATAACTATTAAAAAAATATACCAAAATTTGCTATAAATAATCGGAAAAATATTTAATTTCCTATTACTAAGAAAACCATCAATTATGGGGTTCACACGCAAACAGGGAGGTTGCCAGGCAAGAATGACAATAAATCAGATTGCTTAGTCGGCCAGTTCACACCACTTGCAAATATTAATTAAATTAAGATTTCGTTATTGCTCACCAGAAGATTGCTCCTTTTGGACATTTAGCCTGCAAACGCTTTTCTATTTTTTTTTCATACAGCAAGTGTCCGAACTCGTTTACAAGCATTTCGATTAATTGTGAGAGACAAAATTTCACTGTCGACTAATGGGGACTCTATTTAAAGTCAGAGAAAAGTTCTATATGGACGAACCCCGAAAAAAAATTGATAGCACCTAAAAGATTTTGAGGATGAGACTTTAGGAAGAAATAAACCTTTTAGTCAAAAGCTATGAGACTATGACCACTAAGCCAACTAGGGGTGCTAATCGAGCCAAACAAGTCAAGCACAGTATTGCTCACGCTTGGCTTGACTCCTTATTACACATGTTCAAGCTTCGCTAGAACTTGAGAATTTTCAGAGACTAATTGTTCAAGTTTTGCTCACATTTGAAGTTTTGCGTTCATGATAAGCTTGGCTTGGCATGCAAGTCAATCTCGAGCTTTCGAGCCAAAGCTTAAGCTAGTGAGTTTCGAGCTTTCAAGTTTGAGTTCAAACTTAAGCTCATAAAGTTTCAAAAAGAAATGGGCTTATTAAAGCCAGAAGAGCTTAAACTCGTAAAGTTTCAAAAAGATCTAAATAATCTGAGCTTTTCCTTGGGCCTACTACTTAGGGGTGCTCACGGTCCGGATTGACATGAATCCAATCTTAATCCGCGAGTCATGATTTTTTGAAAATAGAATCCGTGTCCGATCCAAAAGTCTTACGGTTCGGTTCCAATCCAAACCGCGAGTTACGGATATTCAACTTATTCTAAATAAAAATCAACTCATTCAAAAACCCAAACTCAACATTGAAACAAATACTTCACGGTTTTTTTAAAATGAAATTGTACAATATGGCCACCCATTCAATACTCCAAATGCGTTTTGTCTGTGCGTGATCCAAGAGAGAGAGAGAGAGAGAGAGGAGAAAGAGGAGGACGGGGACGACGACTGGACTGGACTGGAGGGAGGCGGATTAGTGACATTAAGTTTAGAATTCTGCAAGTAAACGAGTATATATAGTAGAAAACTTCTATATAATATTTCCATCATAGATTTTAAAGGAGATATCAGTATAAACTTTCATATCAAAATATCAAATTGACAATATTTATAAAAGTGGTAAAATTATCAATACATATATATTTATTTTTTTAAAAGTTTATATATATTAAAAATCTCACGGTCCGGATCGGTTAATCCACGGTTTCAAAATCAAAATCCATGTCCAGACCGCGAGTCACGGTTTTTTATTTTTTGAATCCGTGTCCGGACCATTAATCCACGGTTACAATCCAAAAGTGCGGATCGGTTCGGTCCGGATGGGATTCACGGTTCACCGGTTTTTTTTAACAACCCTACTACTACTGCCCCAAAGAGACTCTCTCTCTAGAAAGTTAGAGTTACCCTAGGGTTTCCTACCCTTTTCTTGCCGGCGGCTCCCCCATCCCCCCTTCCGACCCTCCTTTTCTCTCTCCTTCTCCTCTGTCTCTCCTCCTTCCAGCTCTCAAACCTCTCCTTTCAAGCTTTTTCTCAAAACCTCTCCCTTCCACCTCTCAAACCTCTCCTCCCCGCCACCACTTGTTGGGGCACCCACCATCAACCCATGGGCAGGCCGCCGTCAAACCCCTCCCTCCAACCCCCTAATCCACCGATCCACACCACTTCCTCTGCCTCACCGCTCCCTCTATCGACCACCCCTCCACCTCTACCCCATCCAAGACCTAAAGCCTCCCTTCATCTTGAACCCCGCCACGCCTCTGTTCCTGTCAGTCTGATGATGGATTGATCTTGGGTGTCTCTGCCCCCTCCGGCTAATAAAGCTCTCTGATGCCATGGGCGGCGACTACGGGAGCTTGGTCTCATCCGGAGAAGTTACTGGTCGGCGAACTTAGTAGATCTCGGTGTGACTCAGTGACCTTCAGTGGGGCGACTCAGTGAGTTCTTGGTTGTACCAGATTTGTTGGGTTTCTGATTAGTTAGTTTATTTGTTGTTTTTCCTGTTTTTGTTCGATTACTTGGAGTTGTATTGCTTTATGGTTTGAGCTGGGATTTCGTTGGGTTTCTCTACTGCTACCTCGTGAATCGGATTCATCATTCCGTCCCCTAGGTGTCTGGTCTACTTAGGCAGGTGTGTCTGAGAGTCGGTGGCCTTGTTAGCCTCTTACCGTACTCATTCACTTGCTAGTGGTTATGACTTCATTCCTGTCTTTTGTTGTAATCGTTGCCGGATGGCGTGTTGAATGAAATGCCGACATTTTTCAAAAAATAAAAATAAAATAAAATAAAGTTTCAAAAAGAAAATGGCCTAATTAAAGCCAGAAGCCATAAAGTTTCTTATCTCATTGAAATTTTTTACAATTTCGATACCAGACTATTGGAAGTGCAGTCGTGAGATTTTTTTTAATGGAAATTAGATCTCTAATTTTTGCGATATTTTTTTATTAACCCCTATCTTTAAAATATTTAGGAAATAACCCCTTGTTCACCGAGTGTCAGATGATGACTATGTGACTGAACTGATTCACCGGTAAACGCACGGAGTCATTCTTGTTAAGGGTCGGACCGACCCAGCTTCCCGGTTCTTGGTTAGGCTTACGCGTGACAGGGCACACTTTTGTACTGACCCAAATGCGTACGGTTCAACCCAAATTGTTAACCACCCGGGCTGCTGATCCGGCCGGCCAATAGAACTAATCCCTGTTGTAAAAGTCAGTGGTTTGTTTCATCCAAAATTTAAAATCAATTCAAGATTGTAGGGGGCGATTACAGAGTGATTCTAATTCCTGACTTATTCTCAAAATTCGACTTATTGCGTTTACGATACAAGTTACTCTTTCTTAACATCAACCAAAAAAACTAACTTAAATCAAGAATTGTAACAACCCCGTTTACATAAATGTTCCGTTTAGTAGGCTTTCCTATAAAATTAGAGATTATTATTAACAAGAAGTAAACCGAGTCGACTAGTCATTTGGTAGGGTATACGTATGAGGGGATGTCATGTGCATTAATATGTAATCAGTGTCATCATCGTTAGTTCTGTGTTCGAATTTTCAACTTTCAATTGGAATGGCATTTGCCATTTTGACCGGCTGTTTTCCACATGTCTTGATACACTTCTAGAAAGATCCAGCTCCTTTTTGTGTCTTTACAAGCCAAGATCCAGCTCCTTTATATTCTATTTCCTTTTTTTTGTTGCTCGTGTATTTTTTTTTCGAGATTTTCCAACTTCATTGAACAAGACAAAAAGCGGCTCATCAAACTTATTACTACATTCCGGGATTGAGTCTCATTCCTCCTCCCCCACATTGTATTTCGGGATCGAGTCTCATTCGCCCTCCCCATGTAATAGATTAGAATTGACGAATGACAAAAAAAAAAAACTTATTACCACATTATTTTTTCCCACTTTTGAAATGCTTCTAGTTTAAACTAGCTTAACAAAAGTAAGAATTTTGATCAAATTTGAGTAGTTTCTCTCTTTCGCCGTGCCATCAGTGCCAGCAGTAATTCAAACATGAACGCGGTGATGCGTATGGACGCACGCGTACGAATACATTTGAACTGTCAATTCTAACAAATCAATGGTCCGGATGTTGTTTCCTTTTTGACAGGTAAGAAAAAGCTTTTTGACCTGTAAAAAGGGAAACAACATCCCGACCGTTGAAAATACTTTTGGGCGGTGCAGATGATGCACCATCCATGCATTTTGTGTACACACGTCTGCATACACGTAGTATTTTTGTTTCAAACATCAACCCTCTATTCCTAAGTACAGTAATTATCAAGAAAAGTACTTTATGGGTCGTTTTATATTTTGGACCTCACAGCGGCCCAATCCCCTGAATTGGAAATTGGATCGGGAGATTTATGGGCCGATGCGTATTTAAAACCGTCTGGGTTTCTGGACTTAAAGGGCCGTTAATCATTGCCACGATAACCAAACATCTATTACTAAACCTGGTCACAATAATTTGATTCAATTGGAGAACTCCAACAGTAATCTTTTGCGTACGGTCCACTCCACAGGCCCATAAGAATGAAAAACCTTAGGGGCTTTACTGGCATGTCCTATTAATTCATAAGTTACGGTGACTTTCTATTGCTATATGCGAGGAGAATGACATACAAAAAATACCGAAAATACCTTGACAGAAAGTAAGCCTTATTATTCGACATCAACATCACATGCTTTAATGAAATAGATTTCGTAAAGAAAACAAGCTATATTCGATCTTGGTTGGCCTTTCGCCGCTAGCCACAAGTCATCCCCTTATGTTACCACGTACATGAGTTCGGTCCCCCGAGCTCGGCTGTTAGAGCTATTCTGCACTTCTAAAGCCAGAAGAAAATTATTCATACTAAGGCTAAAAGTCATGAAATTAATTTATTGCGAAGCTATTACGCCATCATACTTTTGTCAAGAAAGAAGTCACGAAATCTGATTTTTTTTTCTTCCTGTTTTCTATCTTTAAATTCTTGACAGTTTTCTCAATGATATCACCAGACGCATGGTTAGTGCCATCATCACCAAACAGAGAGAGAGAGAGAGAGAGAGAGAGAGAGAGAGAGAGAGGGTTTTGTGCAAGTATGAAGAGATTCCATTCATCATTTCTGGCTGCATATTACCCACTCGAAAAAAGCAGAGATAAAGCCGAACTCTAAGGCTTTGGGCTGTGAAAACTGGACCGAAGAGCATTGCCTTTTTTCTTGGTGAAAAAAAGAAAGCTCATGTAAGGTACACCGAATATTCCTCAACAAAAATACAATGTGTAGTAGAAGGAATTTTTTTTATGGTACACCAAAATAGTTTGGTTAAAAGTTCATTGGTGATGTACTGTTTGGGCCGGTTCGTCTCGAGATTTGAAGGCTCCGATAGGGATACGTACCATACTGTATCGGTTGATATGCCCAAAAAGTTAAAAAATTCACGACTGCTACACCCGATTCCCGTGACGTATCGTACGATATGAAGGTTCCCGATACACCGATACCTCTCTTTAAAACTATGGTGCAAACCAATCCCCTGGGGCAGTACCAAGGGGGACCCCGGCCCCTGCACAACTCCAAGTTTCCTCACGTATTATACTAGTAGTTTTTAAGGTAATCAAGATAAAATCTGTGGGATTATTGCCCCCCTACAAATCCCTTGAGTGAAAAAAAATTCTTAAATTTTCTATTTGTGTGGGGTAAAAACTCCTAAAATTCTAAGTTATCAATTATTTTTGAGGTTGCTTATATAAAATTAAGCGGTGGTTATATGCAAATGCATACAATATCGTCTCTTCTTCGGACCTCACAAGTAGCGATACGTACGTACTTCCAAAATATTTTTTCCTATGAATATGAAAATACGCGTGATTTGACTCCTGCTTGACTCAAATTCTGCGTCCGCCACTGCCAATCCCCCTCGTGTCTTGCAACCCGACTAGTTTGACTGTGACTCAAATCCTGCGTCCGTCATTGCCATGCCATGTGAAAATAATCGACTATGTGTCAACGTTCAAGTCCAATGGTGGTTATGATTAGGGTATCGTTTTTCTTGGCCTAAACAAGTTGTTAATTGGATAATTAAGCAGTTAGATAATTATTGCGTAAAAGCAATAAACTAAGAATATGGGGAATCGTCGGCCATGTGCAATTTGAGTAACATGATCAGAGTGTTTTGTTAGTTTTCTGAGTTTAATTATTAGTGCACCAATGAGTTGTAAAATTTGGTAATTAATTTGCTATTTAATTTAATTAATTAATTAGGCCAAAAGCAAGACCACAAAAGGTATCAATTGCTTCCTAAGTTTTCATTCAATATGTCTATGAAACTATTTTAGTATCAACAAACTTTAGCCTCATTAGAATCCAACCTTTCTAGAACTAGTCCACCTTCCCCCCTAATTTGTTCATTTGAGCTTGGAGGGTCATCATCGGGCCGGGCCGGGTCAGCCCGCGAACTTCCAGCCCAAGCCCACACGTGGGCCGGGTTTAGTTGGCTTTTTCTTTTTAGCGGGCCCTGCGGGCCCGGCTATCTCTCAAAAGATGAAGCTCAGGCCCATTCCACGGGCTTATCCTAGTCGGGCATGAGAGTGACCTACAACATGTCAAATACCCAATGCTTTTAAAACATTCCTATGCCCAGTGTCTGCTGAGGTGTGGAAACACTTGTAGTACAAAAGTTGGCAAGCTAAGTCGGTTTTTGACTCGCATTGTGCATTAATAAAATGCGTACTTTACTTGCAAAACACAACACAACTTGCATATAATAAGAATAAAGTTCGGATACCCCAGTTTTATGAGCATCCCATGCGTTTGAGAAGCGTACACAATAGTGCACTCAACCAGCCCACAATTCATTTTGGTATGCCGGAAAATATGAGAATAATTTTGTTCCCATGCATACATACGGGTGTATTAGTGTACCGGGCGAGCTAATATCTCGGGCCGCGCGGGTTAGGCTAACGGGCGGGCCAATGGTCAGGCGGGCGGGTGGGTTGGAGCTTAAATTTTTAGGCCCAAGTCCGGCTCATGTAAAAGTCGGGCTGGGCTAAGCCCGCCCATTTGACGGGCTCTGGCCGGGCAAAGCCCGGAGGACCTAGCGGGCTTCGGGCGGGCCACGGGTCAACGGACGGAATGGTGAGGCTTACTCGGAGTATAGGAGTCGGATTTTGTTTACTCACATGATCGGTGAACGAACATTTCTCTCTCGCTCGTAAATTGAGTTACAAATATTTTTGAATTCGAGGTGGTATTTTAATGTGAAATGTCAGTCGTTGATTTTTAGTTTGAGTGAAGTGGAACAATCGTAGCATTAAAGTTGATAGCTCCATTTCTTGCCAAAATAAAGTGTGGATCAAAATCTAATAATCTAAAGTGGGCAAATCAATTTATACACCAACTAGCAAACCAGCATGTGGGGGACCATTTTTCCACAACTAGCAAGCATATGACCATGAGCAAGTGTAGTCAACTGTTTCAAGATTCTAATGGTTCAAAGAATGGCATGAGTTCTTATTGGTTGTATGTTTGAAAGAGAAAGAAGAGAAAAAGATAGTGATCACTAACAGATACAGATTCGGATACGATCCTCTCTCACAAAGAGTTTCATAACGTGTCGTCTTTGTTGTAAAATCTTAATATTCTTTTATCCTTGGTGCATAACTCAAGTTTGATGAGATGGTGTGTTTGATTATTTCTTCATTTTTTTTTTTTTTATGTGTATTTCATGTAAAGGTGCTAAGGAAAGGAGACGGTGGACGTAACATGCAGTTGCCCATTCCAAATGGACCTTGTCCTAAGCCCAAAAATGTGATTCAAACCGTGCACTCTATGGATTTCAACGCGGTAAACAACAGTAAACAAAAAACAAAAAAATCAAGGCCGACGGAGATTATAAAGGGAGAGAATCACGTTGGTCTTGAATAAAGGAATTGAAAATACTATTTGCAAAATACTCCCCCGTCCCAAAATATTAGTCCATTTTGGAACTGCGTGCCATTTTCAACGGATTATATATTTTAATGTGAACCTTCAAAAGTATGCATTATCGATCTTGTTTGATAGATCTCATTGAGAACTTTTATACGGTGCAAAAAAAATTCAAAAATTATTTCGATAAATACATTATTTTTTAATTTTAAAATTACACGTAATTTTATTCTGGACTATCAATTTGGAACGGAGGGAGTATGCAACATGATAATTTCATTCAATCACTAACTTATTAATGTCCGATCTATTTAAAATTTTCACGAACTATCTTACACATTAAATTCTACATAGTGAACGGTTCAGTCGGGAGAAACACATTAGACTGACATCACCTATTGCGTCTTCGAAGCATTGCTGGCCCCACGTTACCATAAAGAAAGGCCCACTTGGACCCATACTCGTGACGATAAGCCCGTTGACTAATTTTCACATAAGACTTTTTTGACAAAAATTTCAGTAGACAAAGTCTATTTTAAGAATTGAAGGTCCAACTAGTTTGAAGCAATGGGAATCGAAAGCACATTTTCTTGAAGAAAGAATCAAAATTTCAGCTGCTTGCATAGTGCTTGCAGCTGTATTTATAGTGACACAGTCAGCACCATGTGTGCAAAATTTTAGATACCCTCTCGAGGGAAAGGAGAGAGGGAGATAAGAGAATTGGGTGCCTTAAAATGTGGTAGGAGTTTATGGGTTAATTCGTAAAGTAAAGAAATGTAGCACTATTGTAGGGATATGTTTATGAGAATATATATGGTGAAATCCAAGGTGTTTTTTTTTTTTTTTAATTTTAATTTCGTTTGGGTGGGTTTTGCTTTGGTAAATAAGGGTAGGAGATTCTAATTATGACATCAAATTTCTGTACGTTCGCTAGCGGGCATAATTAAAATCGAGGCAAGGCCTCGTATTGTTTAGTTCTTTTTTTGAGCGGCGTATCGTCTGATTTGGCCACACAAAAATTGATTATTGATAGCTTTCGAGTATGAGGCATTTCAATAGGCTTTCAACTAATAAAAATAGGTTTAGTTGGACAAGGGATTTGTGGTGTTCGATTTTCAGACGGATCATTCTGGTGACTCTTTTCCACCGGACTGAATTAGATTTAGCTCCTCTAGGCACTCCTGCATACGTAGCACCCGCTGTTAGCACCCAACCTGGCCGGAATGTGGCCAGGGAAGACACTTTGACAGTCTAATGAGAGATTGAAGGAGAGAAGTGACAATGGAGCCATAGAATGAGTGAGGTTAGAGAGAATTGTGTACCTCTTTAGGGCTGCTTCCCTTCCTTTATATAGATCACCTTGGCTTGGGCTCCAAGTACAAGGGTAGATCAATCAATTTTGCTCGGATGACGTAATAATGCGCAGAGCCGGTCCTGACTTTTTGGAGGTTTAAAGCGAAAACCAAAATGGAGCCTTTTTCAAAATAGTAATGAACAAAATGTAAGTAGGTAATTTACACTTCCAAAAAACAAATACTACTGTTCATCAATAAATAATAACTCTAAAACAAAAATCAAATATTCCAATATTTCAAACTCGACACTTAAATAATACTAAAATTAAAAAAAAAATCCGAACCTTATAAGATTTTAAAAGCATCATCCAAATATCAATCTTCTTGCCGTTTTAGCAGCAAAAGTATTAATTATGCCTGAATAATCAATCTTATCTATCATATCATGTTCAATAGATAGAATGGAGAGACCATTCAACGTTTCTTGTGATATAGTTGGCCGAAGATAAGACTTAATCAACTTCAACTTTGAAAAGTTTCGTTCTCCAGTAACCAACTGTGACGGGAATAGTCATTAGTACTCTATAAGCAATCCATATATTTTGGAAAAGAAGTTTTCATCCATTTCAAATGTTTGAGCATTTCAATCTAGGGGTACTAAAATAGGGGGCCCTTGAAATTCGTAGTTTTTTGGGGGCCTAAATCGGCCGCAACGCTCGCTTTAGCTTAGGGCCGGCTCTGATAGTGCGTCACGGGCCAAATCCGTTATCATTGCATGGGATTGTCTCAAATCGTAGCACGACGCGTGTTATAATGACTCGGTTGCCGTCATGGTGACTTAGGAAAGTTTGTTGCACGCACATGGCTCGTCACGAGTGGTTACCGAGATGACGTCACCCATGACGTGTCGGATCAACCACCTTCCGTATTTCTCGCAAGTCATTTCGGGTTTACCCGGCTCGGATGACTCATCCGGATCACTGCTGACTCAACCGGATCGACCTTTTGTCGACCGAGACGCCGGTTCTTGCCGGTTCATACCGTCTCGGTACGTCTATATTGAGCTCGGAAAGGTGGTTTGGCCCACTTCTCCCTAATAGGTGGGCTTCACCTTGCTCGATGATTGGGCCTTCTGTCTGAACCATCCATGACCTATTTGAACATTATATTTCGGCCCGCCCACTACAAGATTTCTTATTGCTTCTTAGTGGGCTTCACTGAGATCTCATTACCGTGATGTGAACTATTCAATTTGCAGAGTTAACTAATTATCATGTTTCCAATCATCCCCACCCATATCCCGAACAATTGCAGATTAGATGAGTTTTGTTATTGTTGTTGTAGGCCCTGTTCTTCTAATGGACCTTTCGGAATTTTTACGCTTTACAAGACAAGTCATTATCCTCACATATATTAACCCAAAAGGCTTAAAAAGTAAAAAAACCAAAGATAGTGGAACAAGCCCTTAGTTAATCGCACATTGACAACCACATGATCATGATAGATTTTCCTTGCACTTTGTTTTTCAAATTACAATGACCGTCGACTTTTGCGTAACAAATGTTTATGAAAAGGTTAATCATATCTAATCAATTTAAATTTTTTTCTTGAATGAACTACTCAATGCACTCTATATACATAACAGTTTAGATCATGATGATGAAATCTCGATGAAGCCCACAAAGGCGTACTACCGGAGGTTTTTGTCCGATTTTGCTCTGGTGACATTAGAGAAAGATTACTTTTCTTTGGTAAACTGACTTGAAGATCAACTAACATGAAAGATGCTTTGCTCCGTACTTTGTTATTTAATAGCTCACCAAAAGCGTAGGGCTAATGCCGGAGTTAGCAAGTTACCGGTAAGACCGGATCGAATCCACAGAGACCGAAGGAACCGAACGTGAAATTTGTCTTACGTGTGATGACTTTTAGCCTTGAAGCGGCAAACTTTGACTTAAGGTTTGGGATAGAATTCTCTCGACTTCGAGAATGACTTGGAATTGAATTGAAACTAAATTAAACTAAGGCTAAGTTTAGGGGATTTCAACGCCCATGACTCAGGTCGATTCATTCTCCTCTACGATAACCGGCTCGCGGAAGATTTGATACTTAAACTCATTTAAACTAGAAATGGTGCTTAGCAAAGACTAGAAATTTTTGGATCACTCGGCAAATGGCTGGGTTGACATCGCCCTAAGCATCACACGTGGCAAGAAGCGTAGCTCTTGCCTACGTGAGATCAAAGAGGTTAACAACCCGGTCTTTGGTACGTAAAATGAATCCTAACTCTTTGCTAAACAAACAATGTATACAACATGGCGAGGAGAGCGAATCAACCAGAGTCACGGGGTGTTAATCACCCCATGACCAAGCCTACGTAAACTACTCGATCATTATACTAGATAACTTGACTATTTTGATAAAGGAAATAAAGAACATGACAAGTGATTCTAAAAACTGATTTTATATGTCAAACTTATGCTTGCCTACAATAATAAACCTTGGAGAAATCACACACACACTCTTCTTCCTTGAGTTTTAAAAAGAAAAGACTAAAATAGGAGAGATATGATTTAACCGGTAAAAACACGAACAAACTAGATTTATACGAAGATCCCGAGATTACAAGCACTATTAATTAGCTAGGAAATGAAATACAACCAAACCTTACTTGAGTTCTTGAAGGAAATAAAGCTTGAAAATCCTCCACAACAATGGAGGATAGAGAAGAGAGAAAATTACTAAAAATAGCCTAATGCATAAAGTGAAGGAGATGAGAGATATATACAAAATGATCTTTCTCTCTCTCAAAATATCCCAAAAATAGCCATAAAGGTGAAAGTTTCCATAAAAGGAAAGTCTGAAAAGTTAGCCAAAAAAACTGGACGAAGCCCTTTTGGGTCGACCCAGATTGTGTTTGGGTAGACCCAAAACCCACTGTTCCTGCACTAAATGTTTTGGGTCGACCCAGATTATGTTTGGGTCGACCCAGATTTGATCAGGCTGAACCAACTTCGCGGGCACGCTCCGGCTTCGTCCGAACTCGGAATGCGGTGTTTCTTGAACCGTTGGAAAGCTCTACGAGTCTACTTTCATACCCAATTGACCTCATCTTCATGACCTTTGTATCTTGAGAGCTATGAGCCTTTTCCTATCAGTGTGTCAGATTTCCTCGAGACTCATAGCTCTAGATTTCTTGTTCCTTTGTTCCGAGTCTTCCTTGCACCTTCCAAAGCTCATTGAATCGACTTCTAAGCTTCATTGATTGTCCTCCACGGCGTTGAGGGGCCTTGGGTACTTCCGGATATAACCAGGAGTCTTTGCAAGCCTTTGGAAACGGATTTAGCCCTCCGGCTTGATCGAGTGTCCTTTGAACTTCCCGAGCCTTAGCCAAATCTTCGTGTCTTGGCTCTCGAGGCTCGGTGGTGGTGGAATGCCATGGGGCACGTGGCCCTCGGAATTTGTACCGGAGCGCTTCAAATGCGCTTTATTCCATGGTTTTAACTTGAAACTTCAAAAACACGCTTCGCGCAACATCAATCATATAAAGCGCTAAAATGCGTGTGTGTGTGACCTAAATGAGCCCGGATATGTACAATATTAGGGACTCATCAAAAGACTTCAAGCCTAGTTTCCTACAAGATTTTCTTTCGTATACTGTAAATTGTAGTGCTCATGTCAACCTTCTCTACATCATTTTGGTGGATCTAAACAACAGCATTGGATAAAGCAGTCAGCTACTGTACACTCTATTGCTTCTCAACGTATAATTGCTAAATAGAGATTTAATTATCTTTAAGAAAATGATATAATCCCTGCACGTTTAATTTTTCAATCTTTATTCAAGTTCTTAGAAAGTGGACTATACAATTATTTGAACGAAATAGTAGAATATGAAGATCAGGTCCCTAGCTATATATAATATGTTCATCACTTAAGATCAACCGAACAGGGTGATAATATGTTCATCACTTAAGATCAAGATTTGGTTTTCACATCAGGTAAAGGTTTACGCAATTTTGATTTTTAACATTTCATATGGGGAATAGAGACGTTTTACGTAATCAATCACTTTTGATACGTTGATCAAAAAAAAAAAAAAAATCACTTTCGATACAAAAAAGAAAAGAAAAAAGAGCAATCCTCATTGAGATGCTCTGAATCTTTTTCAGTACAACCAATATGATTAGGATTTAGAAGTTGGGAGAAGAGATACTTGGTTTCATTATTTACCTACTTGGTGGTTGCAAGAAAATAATATTTTATAATTCCGTTGTTGTGGTTTATTGCCTTTGACCAAATTAAAAAGTGATTAGTCAAAATAACATAAGCTGACTCAGACACTCTTGATGATAATTAATAAAAAGACACTGAGTTGATGGACAAGCCTTTTATGGTACATGGGACTTTGGGAGGGTTCACAAGTTAATTACGACACAAGCAAGGGGTCATTTCACATTGCCCCAAGTATTCTACGGTAAAGAGGGGAGCAAGAAAGCAGAGTGTCAGTTTTGGCGTGCATATCACAGCCAATTGAGAGGGTTTCTATTTTCTCAGGAAAATTAAAAGAGAAGTGAGAAAAAAAAAACCCCCACTTAAAATGAACAAGTTTCAATGGGTTTTTACTTTTGCTTTTGTCATTGGTAAGAAAAAGGAAAAAAGAGAATTCTGAGGTGAAAGATTGGTTGTTCTAATTCTAAGAAAACTGGTAAGAACTTGGCAGGAGTTTGGGTCATTTGGTTTTGGGTGCTTGGTTAGCTGCACAAAAGCAGTAGAAGCATTTCATTTTCTGTTGGGTATTTTGGAGAAGTGCTTTTTAAAGGTTGTTTTGATTTGTTCCCCAATTTTATGGTAATGGGTACAGTCCAAAATAATTTTTTTTCCAAAAAAAAAAGAAAAAAGAAAAGAAGAAGAAAGGCTGATGCATGTGGGTATTTTAGTTTTCTTCTTTACTTGTTATTGATTGATTCCTCAAACAAAGCTGTTCAATAAGTTCTATACTCCATCGGGTACCTTCTCTCTCCCATCTCTCTCTTTTAAACATTACAGCTACAACAGCGTTGGTATTACTACAGTATATTTCAAGTGGATTTCTTGTGCTTCTAAATGAGTTTTTGGTAACCTACTAACAAATTTAAGTCTTGGGTTTTGTTGGGTTTTACATGGAGAGTGGCTTTTGGGTTTTGTCTGTTGATTATTACACATTTTAATAGACATAATTTGCTTTGATATGGGTTAATAGATTCCTCTCATATACTACAACATATCATGATCATGGGTTTCATTTATTAGTTTTTTTTTTTGTAATTTTGCTGTGAGATCAGATTCTTTTTTGGGTTCCTCAGATTTTGTTTGATTGTTCATTATTTAAGATACCCCTAAAATTTGCCTGATCTTCTCATTTTATTCCTTCACTATTTCGCATTAGATTTAAAGAGAGAAAAGATGCTCATTGTCTACCGTTTTGCTTGTTCCTTCAACTGATACCGAGATGCTGTTTTCCGTTGCAGGATTTTCTCAAACTTCAACACTCCACTTAAATACTATATCCCTCCCACATGCATTTCATTTCCCACATAGTGCTTGGAGCTTCAAAACCCTAATGTCCGTTTGGGTATTTTATGGCTACTGAAATCTTTTATTACCCTCTCCATATAATAATCAAGAAACCAGCAGAGAGAGAGAGAGAGAGATTTAAGATTTTATGGGTGTGGGAGTGATTGATTTCTGAAATATTTTATTCTATTTTAGTATTTTTTTTGCTGAGTGATTTGTGAAATATTTTAGTGTGAAGGACTGTTGGCTATGTCTCCTGGGCCGAGTGGGTACACCCGGGGTCCGTGGACTTTGCCGCCGACCAAGGAAACAATCTCTTCTTTGCCCCTCTTTCCATTCAACCCTTAAAAAGATTGCAAAACCTCTCTCTCTCTCTCTCTCTCTGTCATTGCTTTGGTTGGTGTCAAGATGTGGTCATTACTATAGCAAACACTCATCCTTTCTTTGATATTTGAGATCCTATTTCTGTTTGTGTTAGCATTTCTTGAAACCCCAGCAAATGGGTTGTTTTCGAAAACCTGGTCCCCACTGCAACTGAGGTCAGAATTTTTTTTCCATTTCCAGAAGGTTTTTTCCTCGGTATGTTGGATATTTTGGGGTTTAAAGTGGAGGGTACTTAATCTAGGAGCGATTAATTGAGTAGTGAGGAAGGATTTACATTCTGGGTGTGCAAAAGTAGTAGTAGAAGGAGGTAATCTGTTTCACAAAATGAAGTTCATGAAGCTCGGATCGAAGCCGGATGCATTCCAAAGCGACGGGAACAATATCAGGTGAGCTTGATTATCTAGCCTATTTTTCTATGATTCACTTCATTTGGTCAATGATATTGGTATTACCTTAAATCTATTAAACTTGGGCTATTTGGGGCAGTTTGGAAATTTGATTTGGTTTTCTGTTATGGTTGTTCTTGAATCTCAAGAAAATGTTTGGGCTAAAAACCTGTAACAATACCTTTGTAGGATACTGCTGCTGGTGGGTAGTATTCATTTGGTTGCAAATGTAATGAAACAGGGATATTTTAGGTTTAGTCAATTTCGTTCTTCTTGCTCACCCTGGGCCCATGTTCTTGCCAATTTTCTTTGATTACTGATCTGCTGTCGCTTTCTATTGTGTCAATAGCAGTGGGGGCAGTATTGAGGAATGCAAAGTGCTTAGAGATGTCTTTGTCACAAGTTCTTCTCACTAAAATTATTGTTTTTGTTTGGATTTTCCAGATTAATCTTCAAAGATCCTCACCTTATTTTAATCCCTATAAAAGTCCGGGCATTATCCAATTTTGAAAATTGATATTTTGTCTTCAGTGGATTATGTCTTCAAAAACATTGTTGCAACTTACAACTTACAAGACATAATATGCCTTTTGGCTCAGATGGTTGTTATGTAAGGGTCATGTTTCCTTCCGCGCGAGTCTATCCTTCTTGTTATTTTGTGGTATTTAATGGGAAAGGACTTGAGGACCAAATGAAATTTTTTTTGGCATATTTGAGTCATGGTTTTGTATTGACTGACACTGTCTCCTGTTTGTTGTTTGATTTTCCCCATTTTATACCATTAAGGGTCTATTAATTACGCATCGACTCCCCTCTTGTGGGGTTGTTAATGGATTGTTACCTTTTGCAAACAAAATCTGCTGGAATTTTAGACGTATGATCTTAAGGATATCTTTGAATGCCCTGACTTAAATTCTCTGTTGTTGGAATCTCTTCAAATGGAGAAGCATTTTAGTTTTTCTACATACCTATTCGAACTTCCATCCTTTGAATAACTTGAGGAGAAGATAGTACTTGTTGCCTGTCACGGCTCGTTTATAGGTTTGTTCAATTAATGAACCAAGCTTGAACACCTCGACACTAAGCAAGCCGAGCTTGAGCTTGATTATTGGGGTTTGACTTGAGCTGAGCTCAAACACTTCAAAGATCGGTTTGACTCGTTTGCAGCCCTACTTGTAATAGTTTAGGTTTCATAAATGACCTGTGAGGTGAAATTTCAATATGGACCAAGTCCACTAGTTGGTTTTTTTCCAACAATGATGCTATGTTCTATATTTGCAGCTGTTTTTTTGAAGTTTCATTTATATCATTTATCAATTCAATCTTCATTTGCAGGTACATAGCTACTGAGTTGGCATCTGATGTCGTTGTTAGTGTAGGGGATGTGAAGTTCGATCTACATAAGGTACGATCACAGTTATGCCTTTCAGTCTACAAGTTTATAATTTTAGTGGGTAATTATGTATAGATCAATGTGTTTGGTATGGTGGACTTAGTAGTTATCATGGTTGTTCAAGTAGCACAGTTCTCAAACAATTGCAAAGATTCAGTCCGATCAATTACATACGACATATTGCAACTGACAATTACTAGAGTTCACTATCAAACCATATTATTCAAGCCTTCGTTAGTTTTTTTGAAACACCCGAGCCTCCATTGTGTTACTGTTCTATGATATAAAGTAGACTAATAGAGACAGTTACTGATTCCATCGCTTTATTGGTTTATAGCATTTGGAGAATCAACGTTGTGCTTTGCTATGGAGCATTTCTTTTACTTCTGATAAGTTGTACTACATCACTAAAGAGTTTTGGTTTTATTTTTAACGTTATTTTGTTGGAGGTGGAGGAAGGGCGGAGGGTTGGTAGAGAATACTACAAAATATGTAAATGGAGTAATCTCACAAGCTACAAGGACTGTTTGAATGTGCTGGTGTGGCAATATTATAAGCTACATCTGCTTTCAATAAACTGAATCAGTGCTACTGTGCTGATTAGCCAATCATGGAGCGATAGAATCAACTTAACATGCATTCACCTCGTACTTAAAATTTATATTTGCCAGATTTTCACTTCAGAATGTATCATCAGATTGGAATTGTTGGATACGATGGCTCGCTAATGAACTTATTACATTTGTACTTACGGCTCATGAAAGGTGGCGTGGCACGTTGTCTTAGAGACCCTCAACAATTTTATCATAGGCCTGACCATATTTCTGAGCAAAATCATTATATTTTTGGAGTAGGGATCATCTCAACTTGTATTATTCACGGCATTTACTTCAAGGCCTGTTGTATCATCTCATAAAACTGATGTACTTCAACTAATGGATCTGCAGTTTCCTCTTTTGTCGAAGAGTTCCCAATTGCAAAAATTGGTTGCATCCACAAATGAAGGGAACGGCGATGAAATCCACCTTCATGACATTCCTGGGGGACCCGTTGCTTTCGAAATATGTGTCAAGTTCTGTTACGGCATGACTGTCACTCTCAATGCTTATAACGTTGCTGCTGCTCGTTGTGCTGCCGAGTACCTAGGAATGCATGAGACAGTTGAGAAAGGGAATCTTATATTCAAGATTGATGTTTTCTTAAGCTCTAGCATTTTCCGCAGTTGGAAGGATTCTATAATAGTTCTTCAAAGTACCAAGTCTCTATTACCTTGGTCTGAGGAACTGAAGTTGGTAAGTCATTGTGCTGATGCTATAGCTTCCAAAGCCTCAGTTGATGTTTCCAAGGTAGATTGGTCCTATACTTATAACAGGAAAAAGCTTTCGGAGGAAAATGGGAATGATCCTAACTGGAACGGTGTCAGAAACCGGATGGTGCCGAAGGATTGGTGGGCTGAGGATCTGTGTGAGCTTGAAGTAGATTTGTACAGACGCGTTATTACAAATATAAACACAAGAGCGGTAATTTCTGGTGAAGTGGTGGGAGAAGCTTTGAAAGCTTACACTCTGAGAAATTTGCCAGGATTTAACAAGGGTGGTGATGATGCGTTGAATGCCCGATCGATAGTGGATGCGATCGTGTGGCTATTGCCGGCAGAGAAAGGATGTGTCTCTTGTAGTTTCTTGCTCAAGTTGTTAAAAGCAGCTTTTCTGGTGGATGTAGGGGAAATGGCGACAATGGAACTTGTAAGGAGAATAGGCCAGCAACTGGAGGCAGCTTCTGTGAGTGATCTTCTGATAAGGGCCCCAGAAGGCGAAGCACAGATGTATGACGTGGAGATAGTCCATAAAATACTAGAGGAGTTTACGAAGCTAGATCAGAATGCTAAGATTCAATTAACAGAAGATGTTGAAATTCGGGAGATAAGAAGGCCTGGGATATTGACCGAAGCTTCAAAGCTTATGGTGGCAAAGCTGGTTGATGGGTATCTTGGTGAAATTGCAAAGGACCCTAACCTGCCTTTAGTGACATTTGTTGATCTTGCTGATATGGTGTCTGGTTTCTCTCGACCGTCTCATGATGGTCTTTATCGGGCCATTGACATGTATCTCAAGGTAAGAGCTATGCGAAGATTTTAATTCACGGCACGTTGTCACAATTAAGATTATGTGTCTGGTTTCTCTCGACCATCTCATGATGGTCTTTATCGGGTCATTGACATGATTTTAAGTAACTTCAAAACTTAGGCATGCGAAACTATCTTAAAGCGGTGTGGGGTTTACATAATTGTTTTAGGCAGCCTTTTTTATTTCCAGATTTTCATTACCTTTTCGCCCAGTTGGGCCACACAATGGGTTAGTTACAACTTATAAGTTGAAAAAGACATAACTTCATGTGTATGTTTCACATAGAATGACCATCACTAGGATGTACTTACTGACCTTTTCTGTCTAAATCACAAACAAAATTAAACAAGAATCTGATTGAGAGGTTTAGAAATCTAGTTTTTGTTTTGCTTGCAGGTTAAAGAAATACATTCCATTTCTGATATTCTGTCTTTGGTTGTGTATGAATTTTGGATTTACGAAGGGATTAACAAAATGGGAATGAAAATAAAGGAAGCCAGAGAAATAAATTTAGCATGTTGACTTCCTTGTCTGCTTATTTTTCCTTCCCCTCCATAATTTCCACCATAAACCTATAATTCGGAATATAGCTTTTCAATTGGACTTGTAGATGGTTACAACTTACTCAAATTCATTGGTGGAATTCTGCAGGAGCATCCTGGGGTCAGCAAGAGTGAGAGAAAGAGGATATGCAAGCTCATGGACTGCAAAAAACTATCCGTAGATGCATGTATGCATGCAGTGCAAAATGAGAGACTACCGTTGCGCACAGTCGTCCAAGTTCTATTTTTCGAGCAGGTCAGAACTGCCGCATTATCGGGCAGCAGCACTCCGGACCTACCGAAGGGCATTAAGGATCTAAACAGCGGATCCCACGGGAGCTCGAGGTCTGCAACGACCAACACAGAGGAAGATTGGGACGCTGTGGCCACGGTGGAGGAGCTCAAGGCCTTGAAAGCCGAGGTGGCTGCCTTACGGCTTGGGAGTGGGAGAAACGGTGGAGAAGTTAGGAATTCTAACGTGGATAAGGCTTCCGTTGGGAAAATGAAAGGTTTGATCATGTCAAGGAAGATATTTTCCAAAATCTGGAGTAGCAAGGCTGGTGGGCAAAGTGGTGACAATAGTGGATCTGATTCGTCGGAGAGTCATGGTTCTGCCATCCCGGAAGAAGCTAATTCCACACCTTCAAGAAACCGGAGGCGTTCGGTCTCGTAGTGAGGGAAACAGGTTAAGGGATATGTAATGTGGTTTTTTTTCTTTTTCTTTTTTGGCTGTTCCTTTTGCATTTGACAAGACTTAAGTGCAGTAGTAGGGGAAGGATTTCAATGGAGCAGGAGAAAAAAAAATGAAGCAAATAGTTTGGAAGATGAGTTTAGAACAGAATTTGCAGGGAAATCAACAGTTTCATGAGGAATGAATGATTCAGGAAATACTCCCTCCGTCCCAAATTGATAGTCCACTACGAAACTACGTGCAATTTTCAAACTAAAAAATAATACGTATATTTTTCGAAATAATTTTTGAATTTTTTTTGCACCGTATGAAGTTCTCAATGAGATCTATCAAACAATATCCATAATGCATATTTTTTGAGGTTCACATTAAAAGATATAAGCCGTTGAAAATGGCACGCAGTCCCAAAAAGGACTATCATTTTGGGACGGAGGGAGTATATCATATCACATTTGTTGAATGTTGTAGCAAAAGATAGTAGACCCTAACCTTGAATGAAATAGTGGTGGTGTTATTGCTTAAATGAGAATAAAGATGTGGAGTGAAATGAGATCTACAGGGAGGTGGTTTTTATTTTTATTTTTATTGTTTGGCTTTTTTTAAATTGATGTATGTAAGGGTAATGACTTGTCTCGTAAAGCGTAATATGCCCAAAATGCTAAAAATCGCGAGAGGAAAGATCGAAAGCGCTGGAGAAGAGCGAGGACCAAGGATTATATAATTTTTTCACACGTCATCTATGTAAACCGCTCCCAACGGCAGCTCTAAACACTGGGTGCAGACGTGTGCTTATCTTGTAAAAATTTAACTTCTCATCCAAACAAATTTCTCATGCTTCAACTTTCAAAAATTATGATAAAAATAAATTTTACGACTTGAAACCCTTGTTCCTAACCTCCAAATACCAAATTACCAGATGATTAATCCTAGGGGTTGGCCTTGTCGTTTTGGCATGAGACTTATTAGGGGTTTACTTCCTCTTAAAATCTCAAATCGATTCTCTTTTGTGGCCAAACCAAGATTTGGATAGTAGGGTGGTGCTGTTTCACACTACTATTTGTTGCAAATTGTTCATTAAAATAAGAAGAAAAATGGTAAATGAAAAATTACACCATCTTATTTATTTTTAATTGTAAAATCATTACTTAAGGTCTTTTTGAGTGTTCAGTTACGGTGAAAGTTGCGAGACCTACAACTCCGACCTTCCCGTCACTTGATTTCACTTTTCTGAGATACATACTTTTCAGGCAACATTCTCGTCAAATAAACAAAGCTTTGGTTGTAATTTTTTTACGCGAACCTCCATATATACCTCCAGGGCTGGCCCAGGCCCAGGCCCAAGTCCAAAAAAGTCCAAAAATTGGGGCACTCCCATTATTTTTGGTAGTATGTATGAGTAGGGTTCTTTTATAGCCCAATAAGATAATAAAAAGGCCTCGGAGGAAAATAAAAATGGTTAACACAATTGTAATGAGCATTGGGCCTAAAGAGTCCAAACTAAAATAAACCCCCCTATCCAAAAATAAAAAAAGTTTTAAAGTGATCGGCACACCTAAGCCAGACCACCCAAAGGCAGAAAAGAAAAGGGTAAGTAAAAAAGGTAGTACGACGAACTATTGCTCCGATTTCGAGTACTCCATTGACCAACTGTATGTCCAATAAGCTTTTCGTTGTTGAGGCCTTCTTGAACCTAACTCCAGATTCTTGGATTTTCGTTGCGTAGTTCAGATTTCCATGTCCGATAGTAAGTTAACTATAGCTTATTGTAAGTTAACTAGTTAAGTATTGTGGGTTTTTTTTTTTTTTTCCTGTTCAGTTAGTTAAGTGTGGTGTGATTTTTTTTACTTTTTCAACCAATTTCGGCTCAATTTTTAGAATGAAAGGCAAATGGGTAGCCGTAGTGAAAGAAACCGAGTGAATTGAGTTATAGAGATAGGACTCAAAGAAGGATGAATTGACAAACACCAAACAACGTGAGAGGTCACTTTTTTCAAGTGATATTCATGCGTTCTCGAGATAATATGTATTCGGAGGCTTTCTATTTTGCGTTATTATATAATGAATAGTAGAACTTTGTATTAGCGCACAAATTTTAATCTAGGCCTTGGGCACTCCAAACCCTTGGGGCGGCCCTGTATACATCCGCCCTTGATTGGAGTCACCTCAGTTCCACGCTAGAATGAGTGAAACGATTGTGAAATGAACTGCAAGGTGCACGTAAACCTGGCGGGACACCTGCATTACAAAAATAAGTAAACAAATAGCAGATGATTGGAAATTGAAGTCGTATCTGTAATATCTGTAATTCTTCCTAACATAATATGATTTCCGAAGAAATTGTGGAACTGGGCCGACAGTTATCAGTGAAAAAAAAGTAAGAGAGAGGACTATGATGGTCCTGTCCAGTTCATTTTCAGTAATCAGAGTATCGTTTAATGTGTTCCCGAAACAATTTTATCTTTCAAAAGTGGGGTTTTATCCAGTGTTGCAAACCTATTTTTCTAGAGATTAATGTGTTCATCAAAATGGACCCGAGAAGGGCATAGAAACGGGCTGGACAGAGGATCCTGATTCGGCAGCAGTTACACTTCGGATTGAGATCATTTACTACATACAAAAATGTGTGGCAACCATGTCAACAATCTGTCATGCAACCATGTCAACAATCTGTCATGGTCATGCGTAGACCTATGTATGTACCAAATGATCTTGGTCTAAAGCCTATGCCCGTTCTAGGGTCACTGACCTAAGAATTTTAGGGTTTTGTCTTTATTCAAAAAAAAAAATCTGGCGTTAAATTTTTAGTGATTATAGGTTCGTTTCGACGAGAGGAATCAAAATTTGGCAAAATTATGACTTTTACCCACGGGTGCACATACTTCGGGCCGGGCTTATACTAGATACTAACGAGACTTGTGATACCCAAGCCCGGTCCAATAAGAATCGGGCTTCATTTCTATATTCCCAAACCCAATCCAATTAAAGTTTTATTTCTCATACCCGCCCAACAAACCCATTTATTTTTCTAAAGCGTGATATAAAAAACATAAACAAATCAACTACAACGATTCACAACCAGGAATACTTAATGTTTTATGTTCTCGTAATACTATTAAAAACAAATCCATAAAGTATTATGGTTCTAATGATTAAATTGTCTCTCAAAAGGCAATAAAAGTGTTCAAAAAGTGAAACTCTCCAACATTCATAAAGCTTTACATGCAAAAAAATTCCTCCGATCTCTCTCTCTCTTGTTACTTCTTCACAACATTTCTTCTAGAGAACAAAAAAACAAAAGTAATAAACCATGTGTTATGTTTAAGACAAGTAGTTTAAGAGGAAAAAGAAAAAAGAGATAATAATAACCCTAAGCAGCAGAGCGACAGACTTCTAGTTTTCTATGGGAGTACGGTGTATACATATTCTATTAAAAAATAATGATATTATATTCGGGCCGGGCTCGGGCGATTTTTCCAAACCCATCCCATTAACTAATCGGGCTTAAAAAATCAACCCGCCCCAACCCTATAGGCTTATATTTATATCCCAAACCCTAAAAAAATCGGGCTGGGCTGGACGGGCTGGGCGGGCCATCGGACTAGTGTGCACCCGAGTTTTATCCAACTACTATTATGGGAAATATCCAAGAAAATACAGCTTAAACCGGCTTAAGCTGTTTTTATTATATGAATAAAAACTAGTACAAAAAAGTAAGGCTCTAATTCTAAATAAGCAACACCAAATATACCTTTAAACCATATTCATCATTATATTAGTCGCAAAACACTCCAAAAAGAGATAATTTTTGGGGCACTCCAACATATTTTAAAAATGGGCTCGACTAGGACTCTTTTTTTACCCAAAAAAAAGAGACCCAATATAAGTTACAAAGAGACCTAAACTATTGTGGCCCAATATATATTAGTTAAAGGGCCTCAACCTGATATAAAAAAAAAATTAGAAATCTGGATTGACTTTGTTCCTAAAGAGTTGCAAATTGGAATATAGACCAAGGCGTCGAAGGCGAGCGAGAGAGAGAAGAGGAAGAACCGAAGAAGGAAATCACCGTCCGTTGTTAAAAACTTTAGGGCACATTTTTTAGATTAGGCCTAGGGCACTTAAAACCCTTGGGCCGGCCTTGATCATTCGTCACACAAAAAGTACGACTTCCTAGTTTTTACGTAGATCCTACTATAAAGTTTATCACCGCCAATTTTTTTTCCAAGAGTCCAGAGTATTTTTAAAGTGTCCCCAAGAGCGGCCAAACGTAAAATGTTGTGAAAACATAGAACACTTGGAATTTGAACGTGGGATACAAGCCCGAAGAGTATCGGTATCCGATCAGTGTCCGACATTGTGGCGTGACCACTAACGAAGTATTCGTGCTACATAGTTCATAGGTTCTCAACTGCTCCCCACATAACCGACGGCCTTATGGAGGCTTGTTCTAGTTTTTTCTAGAAGTCATGCAGTGGGGTATTGTTTTAGCGAAGGTTGTCTTTATTATTGTTCACCATTAATTAATGATGTACTCAAATTATTATGGTATGTCCTATAGTTCTTAAGAAGAGACAGCATATGTAGTGGGACAAATCCGCACGGGGCTCTGACCCGGTTGTCTAATGGAGGGCCATGGGCCCGGATTGGAGGATGGTGACATCATCATCTCCTTACTTGGAGAGCAAGCATAACAAGGGGCTATAAATACCAAGGGATAGACCCTTGAGGTATTGACACACTCTCATAGATCTAAAATGATTCCCCTATTGTGTTTCTCTCTCTATAGTGGCTGACTTGAGTGTCGGAGTGCCCGCCGGCAAGAGGCCGGTGGGGTACTAACGATTGCTACATGTGCAGGTCAGAGCAACGAGGAGAGTTCGACCCGAGGAGGATCCACCGGTAAATTTCACCCCCAACAGATTCCATATCACTTGGAAGGTCTCAAATTGTAATCGCGATTTGGATTGATGGATACAAATAAAAATACAACCAAGTTGTACAAGACCCTCTCTTACGAAAGAGTTCTGTTGACTTTAGGCCGGCATACAACATTAATATTTACATTACCATTTATGTTTTGTCAAACTTTGTCAAGCTATTTGATAGGCCGGCATATAACAGATCTCTTCAATGCTACCGGAAAGACAGACTAGTTTATTTTTGGTTGTCACGGGGCAACGGCAAGGTCACACAATTTTTCAGTATAATTTTCGGGTCCCGCTCTTAATCTTCACTCTCGCGAATTTTTGTGGCTTTGACGTTTGTGCTCCTACAAGCTTGTTATGGGGGGCCGGGACTGTAGTTCGTAGGTTGACTTTCTATGCGGTCAAAAGTGACGTGGCGCTTATGGAGCTATTTTAATTTGTGTTTCTCCATTGAATTGGAAGGACAACACTCAACACGCAAATAGAAGGAATTGAAGAACAATGAACACAAAGATATACGTAGAAAATCCCTTGAAATAGTAAAAACCACGGGAGGAAATCAAAACACTAAAAAAAATCATCGCGCAGTTATAAACGACTTTAACAAAACAATCGTGAATCCTTACTGACTGATCAAAGATCGATTTGTCAAATAGTTGAATTAAAGATCGGAAGAAACTTGATGAGGTTAATCTTATTCTTCGGTGATTAATTGATCATGTGTGTACTTCAAGAAACAAAACCGAAAACCCCTTGGATGTTTTCTGAGTTTTTTAAGTGCTTGGGGGCGGCTCTATTTTATTCGGTAGATGCAAAATCCTAATAAACCTCATATTTATATACTGGAGAAATCTGCCCGAGTTTCTGGTGCAACTTCTGCAGCATGTCCGAGTTGCTCAAGCACGTTACTAAAAATATGTAGATAGCGTGCTACATATCAAATCCCATGACTTATGCTTGACCTCTCAATACAAAATAATATTGATTTTCTTCCATTTTCTAAATAGACATTCTAAAAATTAAAAGGAAAAATAAATTACAACTCGATAAATGAGAATACATATAAATCTGTGATTTTTGTTGTGAAATTGCCAACAAGGAGAGACCGTAGCCTATATATGGACCTTAATTGTTCGCGCGAACAGTTTCAAAAAATCCGAACAACTGATTTTCGAGACGGACGGTCAGGATCGCACAACATACTGCACAACACACAGCTACGCAGCACGCCCCGGATCCGTTCTTTAGTAAGCCGAAACATTGGAACTTAATTTAAACTTAAGCCCATTGAAATGGAATCCCATTCTCTGTTCAATTGTGCCTCGAAGTATTGTAACTTACCCTATCATTTTCTTTTATCCGATTTTCAAAGCTCGTTTGGTAGTCTAGCTTATTTACTAATTTACTTATCTTTTAAGATAAACAAATAAGTAAAACACAAACAAGATGAAGTTTCTATTTTGTCATTTGTTTGTTTATTTTTATTTTTATATTCAAATACGAGTGATATAGTTGTTTTCTTTAATTGTGTTTGAATTATTGAGATACGATAGACTCATATGACTATCATGCTAGACGGTTCGTGCCTAGAGATGAATCGTATATAGTATGACGATCGGGATAGTCCATAACGATTGACAAACAACTGTCGATTATCGAGAAGAGTTGCAAGCCCCAATGATAATCCTTAATCGTTCGAATGCTAAACTGATTCTATATATAACGTAATTACGTGGTTGGGATAGATTCGAAACCTGAAATCCTTTCTCGCACAGTTTTCCAAATTGATTAATCGTTGCTTAATTTCTTAATTCACTTAAGTTTCTTAAAACAAATCCAATCGACTCTTGTTTTCTCGAATTAAAGTAGAAATAAATTGAAGTTGTAGTACAATTTTTTCCTTTGGATACGACACTCGGATTTAATCACTATTCTTTTGAATAATGGTTAGTTCTTAATTTTAAATTTATTTTCCGTACAATACGACACGATCACTAAGTGAGAAACAAAAATAAACTAACGGAAACCCACATTATTTCTTCAAATCTCATCCTTACTCACCATTATTTCTTTTCTCTTTTTAGTTATCCAAACAGGTATATGATTCATTTTTTTTTGGGCGATAGAAAGAGAATTTCTTTTCAAGAAAAATGGTATTCCAAACTATTGGAAACAAAGGCAATAGAATAATAACAACATACAGATGAGAAGAACATAAAACATAACCAAAACAAATGAAGGACATATCCAGCGAGAGCTTGCTTTGGCCGTTAGATGTCCGTGATCAATGCATGCTGTCGATTCACTGCTGTCCCGGTCAGGGACGGAGTCAGGATCTCATATTTGAGGGGGCCGCCACATAACAACAAAATTTTAAAAACACAATATCTAAGTGCTCTTAATAAATGTACCCAATGCAAAACACAATATTTAAGTACTCTTAACAAATCAAAAGCAACTACGAAGTGAAAAAATAAAATTAAGGCGTTACCTCAACCAAATAGAACGTGACTCTCCTTTAGAACTCGGAAATCATCTATGACTTAGTCATAACTGATTTTTCTTGATGAACAAAACCAAAGCATATATGAGAAACTCATCCTCCATTTTGTTGTGAAGCCATTTTGACAATATTCATAGCTGAAAATGCCCTTTCCATAGTTACAGTAGAAACCGGAAGAGTAAGCACAAGTACCAGCACTCTTTATTGCTTTACAATTCTTTATTTTAGTGGGGCCCAAACCATATGAATGGCCAAAATCTTGGCCAAACATATGAATACTGAAGTAGTGTAGTTTTGGCAGGGGCCAATCAAAAGTCTCACATTCTAAATAAATAAAAAAAGTTTGCAATCACAATTTTTGCTTGGGCAGGAGCCATGGCCCCCAACCAACAGCCAATCCATACCTCCGTTCCTGGTCCCAATAGCTCCACGAGTGACGAAGCTTCCATGCTCACTACTCACACATGCATGTTTCTTTCACACACACGCACACTCTTGTTTCTCTTTCTTTTCCACCCATTTCTCCTCAGCCTCCAAAAGAATCGGTAAAGACAAATAAATCACACGCAAGCACCTTTTTAGTTTAATTTATTTACTTAGTTTTTGTTGTTAAACATCTCACAAGAGATAAGATGTCATCAATGGATAAAATAAAATACAGGCAAGTAGACATAAAAAGACAATAAAGTGGCCAGGGCTTTTTCAAAATGTGGTGAAAAAATTATTCATTTTGTTTCCATCACAGACTACATTGGAGGCCCTGGAATCTCTGACCTAAATGTTGTCAATGAGAACATCCATGCATACTAGCCAAAGGGAAGGAGATAGCCAAAGGGAAGGAGATAAAAAAAAAATGGTATAAAGAATTTGAAATTAATTTTATTGAACTACAAAGATGGAATGAATAACGTAGATGCGGTAATTGTGAGATATATGGGTCCATATGAGCTTTTACTCTGACTTTAATTAGACTTTCGGCAGGTGGAAAGTAAGATTAAGTTCGTAATAATTAATCGAGGGGTGCATAAACTGGATCATATAAAAGGCCAACAAAAGTTTGCCGAAATGACATCTATAATCCTTTTGGACGATGGTTACATGATTATATGCTTTCAACATCAATTATTTCTTTTTCTTAGTAGGTTTTGAGTAAGAAACTTCATTATGACATGGATTATGACATGGATAGCACAATTACAAATAGTTGGATTTGGATCATACTTTTAGATTTAGAGACTTAATAAATCAAATACCCTATCAACCTTTACAAGTTACTAGACAGATGAAGAAAAAGATAAGAAGATGATGGTGAAGGCCAATTTGGAAGCGTTTTGAGTGGTGCAAGAAAATTTGAAAAGTGACCTATACCAAGCTGAAGAATAAAGTAAAAGTGATTAGTGTACAAAGGTATGTGACTTGCCAATTTTAAAAACAAAGGATATATGAAAATAATTTTGACGGAAAAAAAATAATCTCATGTTGGATTACAAATTAGAAGAGAATAGGTGAGAGTCAGAGCATCTCCAACCCATCTTGTATTTGAAATTTTTAAATTTTGAGTATCATACCTCTATAAAACTATAATATATCTAGGCCTTTTTTTTTATCGGCAAAAAATTTACTAAAGAAACTCGATAAGGGTACATTGAGAAGGGGGAGGGGCATTGAACCGAAGGCTGGCAAAAAAAAAAAGAGAAAGTAAAACACCCAAATAAAAATCCAAGCAAGTATACAAATCCAGCCTCCTGCTTTAAGCCAGACGTCGCTGCCTTAAAGCCACGACACTGCTACACCCAAACGTTCCAAATTGAAACCTTGCTAAAACCCGCAGGCTACAACTGCTACACTGTCATCAAGTTGGGATAGAACCATGTCATGCCACTACTGTAGCCCCACAAAATGCCGAGGCTGGTGTTAATGACAAAGGGCGACCCGAGAGAAACACCACTGGGGGCGACAACCACACCGGACATCAACCACAATAAAAAATCCTCCAGTGGTGGCCAAAATTGACACCTTCCTCAAAACAATGACCTTATTGAGCACCCTCACCAAAAATTAGGATAAATTATTCAATGCCTATGTTGTGAGATTGAGCACGAATCTGAACCACAGAGATACGCAAGGTCCACTCTTAAGCATGTAGATATCACATATTTGTGTGGATAAGATTCGTGCTCAATTTTACGGGGGCATTGAATAACTCCTTGACAAGTAGAGTGCAGAAGTGGCGTTCATGCTCTTTGACAATTCGGAATTCATCCAAACAGTGTGCAAGTGGGGATAATGGAGAGATCGAGACATAGTGAGGGAAAAAGGAAGGAGATCATAAAAGAATCCAACGGTGGAGGAAGGCGTCCGTTCGCGGAGACACGGAGCCGCTCTCTTCCCCAACACCTTTGGAAAAATGGAATCCCCAAATCCCCAAACCAAACATCTCCATTTGTCCACCATCAGCACCCACAACAGATAAAGGAATCTTTACCCAGGTCAACTAACCACAGGTACACCCAAGGTTTAGCTCAGTTGATTGACAGGTATGCTTTCCAAAATAATTTATCAGGATTCAATTTTTGAAATCAAGCAATACGAAAATATAATTTTTTTTTGTGGATTTTCTAGTCCCGATATAAACTGTTCATTTTTAACAAACTAGAAAATTAATCAAAACACGTGTAAGCTGGCCGAGACACTTCTGTTGAGAAAATAGAAAAAACTAACTACAGTTGAGTTAAACCACAACACCCAATAATTCCAAACATTTCTCCACATCCATCCCCCCCCTTCCCCATATAAAACTCACTCCCCTCCCCACCACCCACCCACCCACAAACTCTTTTCTCTTTCTCTCTCACACAAAATAAAGGGCGATCAAGAAATTTGGTTAAGCGGAAATTATTGGGAGGGGAGAATGAGTTGCAACGGATGTCGAGTTCTTCGAAAGGGGTGCAAGGAGAATTGCATATTGAGACAATCCCTTCATGGTATTGAGAGCCACCAAGCTCAGGCCAACGCCACCGTCTTCGTCGCCAAGTTCTTCGGCCGCGCCGGCCTCATGTCCTTCCTCTCCCCCGTCCCCGAGCCTCAACGTCCCGGTAATTTCCTCTCACTACTTATTATATAACTCATAGTATACATGTCAGTAACTTATAGTATACATGTCAGCTCACGTTTGCCTCAATTAATTAATTTTACTATTCATTAGCTAGACTTATTTAATGTCGATAAAAAAGTCTTTGTGAATTAGCCGTATAAGAGTTGATAGTACCGGAACGGCCTGTTTGGAACTCAAGGAAAATAAAAAAGAAAATACTCCGTAATTCAGAACAAAAATTTATTGTGCTTAAAATCTTAGTTTTAAGGGGTAGAGAAAATTTTAAATTTCCCTTCCTTTTTCTCATAAACTTCTAGGGATGGTGTCAGAGGAGCGTCGCCGTGTAAGAAAAAAAAAACCTCTAGTATATATAGAAAAAAAAATTATTATTATGAATCATATAGGCCAGTCCACTCCAAGATATTTCGGAAAAAAAAATTTGTGAAATTTCTAACTCCGTCCATGTCAGTTCCAAACAAATCCGGGGCCTAATTTAGTTCACACTTGTCTTCAAAATTTAGACATATATGTATGTGTGCATCTTGTGTATCGTATATTTTGGGTGTTATTGATGAGGTTTTGGCCTTTTATGCAGCTCTGTTTCAGTCTCTGTTATTTGAAGCGTGTGGACGGACTGTGAATCCGGTGACCGGAGCAGTGGGACTATTATGGACGGGGAACTGGCACGTGTGCCAGTCTGCGGTGGAGACAGTGCTCCGAGGCGGATCCCTACGGCCGGTTGCGGAGTTTCCCGGCGTATGTCCGGAGGAGGAATCTGACGGCGCCTCCGATACTAACAACAACAACAACATGGACTTGTTCATGTCCCGTGGAAAGAACAATAGCCAGGAGTTAACTGCGACCGATCTTGATCTCCGCCTGACGCAAGGTTGGCCCGAGAAGCGGAGGGCGGAGACGCCGTCCTTGAACTCGGAGGAATCCGGAATGACGTCGTTGGAGAGTGGATCGGCGTATCTTCAGAGAAATTTACAAGGAGAAGGGGAGACAAAGGTTTTGAGACTGTTCTTCTAAAGAATTACCCTCACTTCTGTCCCACTTTGTTTGTCCTAATCCGGTAAAAAAATTACTAATATCAAAATTTTGAGACGAAGAGAGTATACAATATGTTAGGTATGAAATTTTACCGGCTCTTAGAAAATGCTTGTTTTTTTTTTTTTTATGTATAATTATAACAGGGTATCAGTTTGCGTATATCTTAACTAATTCCGGACCATAAAAAAATCCCCCAAATAATATATTTAAGTTTAGGTGATTACTGGTTACGGTAACCGGTGAGTTCTGTTGACGGCGGGGGCTTCCGGTGTAACTTCATTTCTCACTCTTCTGCGTACATGAGGATAGAGAGAGATGAGAGCAATAGATCATTCCTTCGTTATTCGGTTAGTACTTGTTCGTTAGTTGCTAATTTTCCCAAAGCATTGTTGGAAATTCGGCCAAACCAATAAATATACAACGCGCAAAGATAATCAAGAACGTAAACACACACAAATTTAATGCAGTTCCTCCACAGAACATTATGATACATCCACACCTCACAATACTCAGCAAAGCGCGACTGAAGTCGAATCCGGCTTCACAAGCCCAATACGCATGCGTTTATTTATTTGTTTAGATTAAGCTAATTTTTTTAAAAGCAATTTAAACAAATCAAACGACAAATCAAATCAGCTTTAGTCGTCATTGAAACTTTTGTATAGGCCTTCCTATTGATTAATTTATTGCTTAACTCCTTTCATAATCCGAATAATTATTTTTAAAGATTAAATGATTCCAAATACTCCCTCTGTTGTTTTTATAGTGTAGACATTTTCATTTCGGGCTGTCCCTTAATAAGTGTGTGTTTTGAAAAGTTAGTGGGTACATTTCCTATTTTGCCCTTAAAAGTAGATTCCTTTTTGAAAAGTTAGTGTGTATTATTATATTAATAAGGGTAAGTAGTGGAAAGTAGATATAAAAGTTGTAAAAGTTGATGAGAGAGAAAGTAAGTTGAAATTACGAGACAATACACTTAAAAAGGGACATTGAGTTGTAGATTTATCCTTTTAACTATTTGTATTATTTGCAAATAAATAGTGGATCATGGACTTAGAGAACTCCTAGTCTTTGAAGGGGCTAATGTTCTATGTATAATGCTAACAAATAAAGTTGCTCGTCTAAGTCAATACACACTTCACCGATAACAATGTACATATAGTAAAAATCTCACGTCTCAAAGGGCTATCATTTTTTACAACCCATGTAATTAGCTAGGGCTACAAACGAACCAATTTGTTTAGTAATTGAGCCGAACTTGATATCGAGTTTTAAACTCGTGTATCAAATGAGCCAAGCTCAGCCCTCTTGTGCTCACTTCGGCTCGAAAAAACTCAACGTATTTGTGTAGGCTTGACTTGTTTATAGAAACTCGTTAAGAAAAAAAACCGGACTTGAATTGTTAAACAAGTTGAGTTCAAGCTCGATATTTTGTGTTTGTTCAATGAAGGAATCGAGCTCAAACGCAACAAAACTTGGGTGGTTTGCACCTGTTGCAGAAGTAATAATGAATGGGCTTTTGGTTTCTGGGTAATGGAGGGTGGGGTCCATTCAGATGCTTTTTCGAGCTGCTGTGCGTCGCGGCATATGCATCTGATGTGGACCCCTATAGAACCTTTACACCGTCATCTTGGCCCCACTGATCACTACTTTGGTTCTTCCAATCCACCCAACCCAAAATACACATTGTCAACAAATCAATTACTAGCAGTATTTTAATAGTCATCTTTCAATCTTTACACCACTCACACAAACTCATCAATTCGGAGATAATCAATAGTGCCCACACATAAAGACTCTTGGCAGATATTTTAGGAGAGAAAAAGACAAGATTCTAGTAGAGTGGAGCGTTTATTTGTAGCTCTGGATTTCCATCACGTGGTGTACCAAGTTTATTTACCAGAATGATAAATAGAGTCAATGACTCTTCCGCCCCTCTAACCAGGATCCCAAATTATCTTTGTTGGTCTCGGTCAGGCTTCCCCGCTTGTGACCGACTTTCATGAATTCTATCTCCCTAGGATTCTAAAATACGATGTCCTATCCGACAGTCGTTAATTGTAATAAGAATACTTTGTTGAGAGATGATTCTTCTTTAATCTTTTCTTTTGGTTAGGTGATGCTTCCCTTTTAATGACTTCTGATAAAGGTGGAGTATACAGTACAAGTAACTAACTGGTATCAGCAATAAATGAGTAGGGTCAGGCTTAACCAAAACGACATTAGATCTGCATCAGAGCTGTAGTGTTATCAATACCAAAGATAAAGTAAGGGATGCCTTGTGAATAGTTGTTTGCGAGATGTAGAGAAGAACTGTTCACAAATGCATTATACCTAATGGTTTGTTGAGGCTGCTGCACTTGATTTTTTTAAAATTTTAATTAGCTAAAATGCTCTTTGACCTAAGCTGGTGCACTTGCTCTTAGATTGGAAAATACTGAACAATCCTGAATAACGAAATCACCTCTTGAGAAGAAAATTCTTAAAATAATGCAAGTTTTACTTATTATTCTTACTCAAATCGTTAATCAAACTGTAGAAGACAAGTATCTCTCCATTTTCAATTGTACCATAAGTGAAGCTCTTTCTCAAACTCAGGCTTACATTTGCATTTACTCCATTGGAGTATTTGACCTCAAACAAACAAAGTTTTTACTCAAATTTCAGTCAAGCTTTTACTTGCACACATTTTAAATTTCAAAATCAACCATAGGCCTCCAGCAATGTCTTCCACCCCATACACAAAAAGACACACGAGAGATATACGCATCTTTCTACATAGGTAAAATGGTGAAGAACAAATAAGGAATTTTCACAATTGAATGGGAGATTTAACAACTCACGGTATTCTTTAGCATGTGTTCTTTTGGTTGTGGCCTCCTGTTTAGTTGTTAAATGCATTTTTTCTTGTTAGAATTGAGCAAATATCATATCTATTCATGGGTTTACTAACAATCATTCAGCTATGTATCGATGAAGAAACACGATAAGGTTTTCCAGACAAGGCTAACCTGAACAGCAGTGAAAGAAGAGTAAATCTGGAGTAGATTATTGTTTGTAATAAATCCTATGTGAATTAAAGTAGGCGGTGATACAAAAGGGTCAAAAGTAACTGGTGCCATACACGTTTCTTTGTTTGGAGCAGAGCTGCCCAAATTCTTAGCTACTTGTATGCATGAAAATGTTCATTTATGGACTTGGCATTGGTTTACAAACAGAATATGAGATCATACAGAAAAAGACTCACAGTGGCCTTGAATCTGATCAAGGAACCATTGAATTGCCTGGATTTTAGTGTTGCAGGGACTGTTGACTCCACCAAACACACCATAGAAACGCATTGGTCCTTGGAATGATGTTTCTGCACATAATCTGAGCTGTGGTTGCATCCTGTTGTTCACTTATGTTGGACACCTCGAATTTGATCTTTTCATATTTGATGAAGAAAGATGTGAAACAAGCTATCCATGGTCAACAACTTTACCCATTTAACACTTGAACACTCCAATTGGTTAGGATTCTGAAACAGCCATGTGTAATACCAATGGCCGTAAGCCTGCAAGACACAATCAATTACAAATACTGCATATATTATTACATGCATTGTATAAATTCAACAGAAATATTAAAGTTCTCTATCACTTATTTCAGCTATGATGTTCACTGCTTGTCCACCGATAAGTTTCAGAGCTCTAGGCATGCACTAAGATGTGCTATATTTCTGATAGTGGTTGCTTTGCAAAAACCTAGTGAGGATATCATAATAATAAGGTTCAACTTATAAAAACATATTTTTAACTACTCATATGTTTGTGTTTGACAAACCACTCATTCCAAAGCTTTCCATAATCCCTTTAGATCCAGTTTCTACCAGTGAAGCAGATCCACATCTCTATAGCTATGGGAAGCCTCTCATGAGATGGTCCATGCTCTCAAAATAGGCCTTGCATATGGGACATTAGCGATCTATTTCCATGCCTCTAACAACACAATTGATTAGTCAAGAGCTTACCATGCACAACTAATGAAATCAAGCTTTCATTTCTTTTTTATGGAGGGCGAAAGATATATGAACGCTAACCAGACTCCACTAACGGTAAGAAAACAATTAAAACAAAAAAAAGAAGAAGAAATCTTAGACCTAATTGTAGTGCTCGATTCTTGCTCAGCGTCATGAGTCATCGTGGACCTCGGAAGAAGATTTGTCAGATTTCTCTGGCTTCTCTGCTCCATCGCTATTCTATTAATTTCAAAAAGAAAAATAGAGATCATAAGAATCACAAAATAGGAACATCAGCTAACTGACGCAAAAAAGCATAACCCCACTCAGCTTAAATAACATCTCAATTCACATCAATTGACAGACAAGGCACAACCAAACTTTTATTACCTTCTTCCAATCTGTAACCTTGACAGTTCCTTTTTCAATTCAAAGACCTCAAACTGGTAATTGTTACCATTCCTACAACAGACCAGATCAGTTGGGCCAAAGGAAACCGGAGTCTTCCCTTGTGACCTTGCATACCCTGCGACTGCAAATTACAAAAAAACCAAGCAGATCTAAGCCAAAATAAAAAAGAAGTGCAATCAGCAATAACAGAGAAGACAATAGGAAAGCTGGATAAAGTGCCTGACAGATGCTTGAGTACTTTTGTTGGTTCTTCACTTCAACTGTGAACACCCGAAACTTGACCCAAACCTATCAAACTACCTCAATATGAGACTCGATGACCATTCCACCTTCTTGGACAGACTCGCTATAGACGAATAATGAAAATGAAGGACAACTCGATAAAATGGAGACAAACACAAATGTGTATTTTTGTCATGAAATTGCCAACCAAAAAGGAATCTCAGCCTATAGAGCCTACAATTTCCTTTCTCTAGGTTATTTGGTTTGAGAGAGAAAAGGGGAAAGAAAAAAGGCCAAATGGTTCTTTTTCTTGGTGGGAATTTATTTATTTCTCATAATTTTGTTTATAAAATTGCCTTTTCATTTAAAGTATTCTATTCAACTCGAGCTAGAATTAGAATCCATTCTAACATATGGTTTTCATTTGTTTCCTTTTTTGCGTTGCAGGATTGCTGATATTCTTTGTTTTGCCACCTCCATCCGTTTCTTGCTGATAGTTATTACTACCTTTTTGTCAAAGACAAACTGAGTAACATGAGCACGCGGATGATCGTTGTTACTTTTCTGTTATTTATCCACTACTTGTTTTATTTTGGTGCTCCTCATCATCCGCTTTAATAAGATTTGAGTTAAGAATCTCATATGCAGCTAGTCCTATAACAAAACAAGCAGGATCAAAAGAATGGCAAAGTGAACCTCTACCTTCACATACTACTTCCATATCAGTAACTCATAAAGTTTCCATCCGCTTAATCACTTCTACCTTCACAACCAAACGATTCTCGGGGCCTTCCCTTCAACGGCAAACACTTCCTCACCAGTCACCATTCCTAGTGACAAGTAGGCACCTAAACAGAACAAACTCAGCAAAGCAAGTACTTCCTTCGTATTGATACTAAATTACTAACATCTGCATAAGTAGCATTACAGGAGAGTACTGGTTTTTTAAAGACTGAAGAAAAGCAGCATCTTAACTTTTTACCACCACTAGTGATGGAGGAAAAACAGAAACTAAAAACAAGTAACGAAAATTGAGTTTTGGAAACTAAAACCCCCAAAACTGTAGAAAAATTTACCTGCCGAGGCACAAAATCAGTATTGATGAGTGGTTCGAAGTTGGAGACTCATGTCTAGAGCAACCAATTTTTGCTTCAACCAGGACGAAGAAGAGGGTATCCAAACCTAGAATGAAAAAAATGTACACATTCAAAACCATGACCAATGATGAAAACAATACTCTCAAAATCAAATGAAAGCAAAAACGAAAAGAGAGAGATGAAAACCACAAATAAACTTCGAGTCACTGGAACCAAATATATGAAAAAATCACTAACCTCTTTGGCTTCAAGTTTGGCCTTTCAGTCTCGCGCATACTTAGCATCTGACTGAATTGGTGTTGAAAAGCCTCTTTCTCTTCCTTTGGCAAAGAAGGAACGACATAAGTGTAGCAAGGTTGATGTGAGACTTTACAGTAGCGTCAGCTCCAGAATTTCTAGCTGTGCTTTGTGCACTGTTTTAACGGCGGTATATAAAAGCCCTTCACGGAGAATAGAGAGAATCACTTCCTCCATTTCTCTCGGTTCGTTTGGGTAAAAAATTAGCAAATTACAAAAGTTGATTAGAAGTAGATATAAATATCTTTTTCGAAGTGCAAAAACACATTTTCAGCATTGCTCATCTGCCCGAGATTCTGCCTGACGTTGTTTGCAAGCGGAAGTGGCGAACGAAAGAGCTGCCCGCCCTTCCCTCTTTTTAGTAAAGGTTTTAGATAACAAGTCTGAACGCTTATATATCAATCGACGAATGAAATTTTCTAGTGCACTTTATGAGGCTCTTGAATCTAATTCTGCATTTACTGGGCCTCTGGTTCATACGGATATTCCCCAGCCGAGCTTTTGCGATCCACAAGGATGGCTCTGGACGAAGGAGAGGTCAAAGTCAATTGAGACGTTGCAGTTATATCCAACCACTTTGAGATCGCAATCAGCCAGCCAAAATCCCATTGGTCAAGTGTTTTGAAGCAAGCAATTATATCCAACCACTTTGTTTAACAAGCACATTTGATACCTTCTGTTAACAACATTGTGTGCACGGCATAACCATTGGGAAAGCTCAGCTTGAGATCACCCTTGCACCTATAAATTTGTACCTCGGTTCTTACCGCATTTTTTACCCCAATACCAAAATGCAGTGAAGTCACCCTTGCACCTATAAATTTGTATACACTACATTTACTTCTATCGATCTCTACCTCATTCTCTTTGTTAGGTTCTTTGTCTATTACTGCATACGTGTTGTTGCACTGTTTCCTTATGCGATCACTGCTAACAGGCCCCTCTGTTCACAACCTGGCGTATATTTGGTGTACATCAAATAGTGTGGTCTTATTTCTCGACCTCGCCCACTTTCAATTAGAACTAAATTAAGATCATCTTGATCTATTGCCACTTAATTAGGATAATGATTTTGTATTAGCACTAAATTAGCTTTCCATAACCTAATTACACTGAATAAGCAATAAATTCAAGCTTCTAATGAACCACTACCACTGAATTTACATATATATACAAGTATACATACGTACACATATAACTGTACATACATATACATATGTACATCAGCCCATACGAGAGAGAGAGAGAGAGAGCAGGGACTTACAAGTGGTGGTGTTCGGCGGTGGTGGCGTTCGCCGGGCTTGGAATCGGTGGTGGTGGCGTTCGTCGGGCTTGGACGCCGTTCGTGGCTCCTCTCTCTCTCTCTCTCTGTTGCGACTGGGACGAAAAAAATTTGATCGCCATAGGTTCAACTGTGTCATATCCCAAAACGATTTCGTTTAGTTTTAAGAACTCTTGGGTAGACGATTTCTATCAATATCGACTATTACTTAATGATCCAAGATATTCATCTCGTGGAAATTATTGTAAGACATAATGTACAAATATCTCGTGAATAAAGTATATATAAGTATTTAATCTAAATGAATTTCTATTTCTTAAAATGGATTGTGATACATTGAATCATATCTCCTCCCATGTCAATTCTTAAGGGATTTTAAGTACACTTTTTATCTATCATAGTTATATTTTAATGATCCAATACATTCATATAGTAGAAAGTAGGAAAACACAAATTATTTAAAAATTTCATATTAATTGAAATTGAATTAGTACTTGATCTGAATGAATTTATATTTTGTAAAATAGGTTTAGCTATACTGAATCAAAATCATGATAAACCGGTTCCAAATATATCAGAATTCCGATACAAATCGGCTTTGAACGAAATGAACAGTGTCATTTTTCGAAGAACTCGCTGCACATCATCATCCTCACTACAATCAGCATCATCGTCGCGGTTTCGAAGAGGCTTCTCTCATCGATCAGCTCAGAGAGTTTGTCTTCCCTCTCATGGAGAATCAGGTTCTTCCTTCTCTCTCTCCATAGATATATCAGACGCAAATTGTATTTAGTAAAAGAGGAAATTTGAAAAATCTTCAATTGGGATCAGTCCATAATGAAATATGAAATGCGAAAGTAGAAGAAGCGGAGAAGATAATTGTTGCATCTCATGTGCACTTGTGTAACTGCCTTCTTGTATGAATTCCAACAAGTGAAAGATTCTTCCTTGTACTTCTTCGGAAGAGTGATTGTGATTTCAGCTCCAAGAACTCTTTTTTTAGACTTCTTGAATTCGCAAGAAGTAACAGGTCCATTCTTTGGATTTCCTTGCAACCCCAACCATTAGGTTGTTTGCTTCCTGCTTTCTGGGTGATGAGTCTCCAAATGAGATTAACGTGATGAGAAAAGATGAAAGGTATAACTGTATCATGCTATTTTGCATAAAATAATCAAACATCTTTGGAATTCAATTCGTTTAAGATTTCTGTGTGACTCGATATTAGTGGTCAGAGAGATGAATTGGTGACAAAGAAAGTTTAGTAGGATACGAAAGTAAGTTGAACTTAAGTGAGACTTGTAAAGCGTCAAACGTGTAGTGTTTTGCAGATGGGATTTGGATATCATAAGATCAAAATGTGATTTATGTTTTGCAGATGGGATTTGGATATCATAAGATCAAAATGTGATTTAGTAGGATACGAAAGTAAGTTGAACTTAAGTGAGACTTGTAAAGCGTCAAATGTGTAGTGTTTTGCAGATGGGATTTGGATATCATAAGATCAAAATGTGATATGCGACCAAGTTGTGAACTTGACAGATTTAATTTATGTTTAGGCAGAAAATCCACAAAATGAGGTTTAGAAACTCAGTCCCCGAAAGGAAGATGTGTTAATGGAATGAGATCAAAATGTGCTTCGGCTGTGAGCTTGTTTTCTATAACTCAAGCATATCTATGGTTAAAGAGAAGATAGGAGCATTTCATCTTTGATCTCTTAAGATACGAGCATGCATTGCAACTTCAGAATAGCATAAGATCAAAATGTGTTATGCACCTAAGTTGTGAACTTGGTGATCTTTTTGATTAAGTAGAGTTAATTGTGTTGATTACGTTGTGATTCATGACCAGTTTTGATTTGTATTTAGGGAGGAAATGTAAAAAATGCACAAATTAATGTTTAGAAATTAAGCCCCCAATACATGTGTTAATAGAATGAGATCAAAATGTGCTTAGGCTGTGAGTTTATTTGGTAGAACTGAAGCATATCTATGGTTAAAAAGAAGATACGGGGATTTTATCTTCAATCTGTTAATTGGATGCATGCATTGCAGCTTCAGTTTTAGATGCAAAGTAACTTCTTAGATGTTGAGTCTGTCTTTAGTTGCACGGATTACATCATCACATACTGATAATAGCAGAATCTAGCAAGTATTCGGCTGAGAACGGAGGAGGATTTGAGGAAGCAGGACAGCGATTCTGATCTGAGTGGTGACGAGGAAAGGTAGTCAGAAACGGGTAGTAGGAGAAACGAGTTCGTCGTCGAGTGTTTTGTGATTGTGGGTGTCTTACAAAAATGGGATTTTAGTGGGTGTTTGTCTGGTAAATAGTTTTCAGTTCAGGTATTTGAAGCATTGGGGCTGACAGGGAGGTATTCTGTCTCCGTTCGTCTCCTTCTCTATCTGTTTCTCCTTATGATTAATTTCAGTGCTATCTGTTTCTCTATCTGCTTCTCATTATGAGTAATTTCTCGTAGATGGGGTTTCAATGTAGAGAATGGGTTTTTGAAGGTGATTTGGGGCTGTTTCTAGTTGCCATTGTGGGGATATTTAGGGCAGATTCAGGCTATTTGATGGGAGCATGATTCCAACAGGGCAGTATTGGGGGTCGGTTGGGGGTTGCTTTGTTGCAGCATATGTGGCGTTTTGTGTCGATTTAGGGCTGTTTTTAGTGGTTATTTTGGTGAGTTTTGTGAAATTTTTAGGTACCCTTTTATGAGGCCCTGAAAGATTTGACCGAGTACAGGAAGAAAAACTGGCTGCTCGGTTCAAGTTACCCGGTTAATAGTACTCTCGAGGGACTCCTGCTGGGCGGACTAGCTGGTAGTATGTATCATGCTTGTGTAGCTTCTGAGTTAGGATTTGGTAGTGCACGTATGTCTTGCTTGTGTTTCTAACTAGCAATTAGTCAGAATTCTAATAATTGGATTTCTTTTAAAGCTCAATTGAAATTAACATTTTTGAGTTCTTTCCCTAATGATACACATTGTTTTGGTATATTTTACAGGTTTTAGTGCATACCTCAGCCCTCCCTTGGATGTCGTCTTGCAAATACAGGGGTCGACTTTAAGCTATCACTTATTTTCTTTTTTTCCGTAGAATGTTTACTTTTTTTCGTTTTCGATTATTTCTCTTCCCAAATTTATTAAATCAATCTGCAAATCCAAATTTAGGCTGCTTTTCTCGAGTTTGGAAGGAGACTGCAGACCGGCCATCTCCAACCTCGTTTTGAATTCACTTTGATGACTGGACTCGTTTATGTTGTAGAGCTTGTCAAGTAGAATAAGCATCTAAAAGTAAGATCAATTGGATACCTGATCGGAGCATTTTTTTCTTTTGAAAAGATAGATTCTTCAAGTTGTAATTCAATCTACTCAAATATTTTCAAGATAGATGTGCTTCGATTATGTAATGATCAGTGTTCAACCAACCTTATTTTTTACTTTGTTCTTTTACTCAACGAGCTCTACATCATGAAAAAGATCATCGAATTGCATCTCATATGGAGCTGGACAGCACAGGGTGCAATCCCTTGCCAAACTTGAGAGAAACCACCTACCATCTGAACATGTTTGTTTATCGCTTATGAGGTTTTTAATCACTTAGTTAAGTTCTGATTCATGCTTTTAAACATTTCTTTGGTTTTCTATCCTTTTTTGTTGAATTTCAAATGTTTCCTTAAGGTTTTTAGCCTTTCTGAAACACCACACCGAAACGATAGTTTGATCATGATTGTGTATATGTTGGGACAGCTTTTGTTATATTAATTTTCTCTAATCTTGTGGTGCGCTCTTCAGGTATAGTGGCTGGCTGGATGCAGTTCATGGTATCTGGAAGGCTGAAGGCATAGGAGGAATGTTCAGAGGTGGCATTCCGAGAATCATGTGGTATATACCAGCATCTGCTCTTACCTTTATGGCCGTTGAATTCCTCGAGACCATTTTAATGAAACATTGAGCAATGGAAAAGTGCAAGAAGTCGCAAGCTTATCAATTGACAAAAAGGGATCTTCCTTGCAAGAGGTGTCTTCGTAGAACTCTCATTGAATTACAACTTTTAACCAGCCAGATCTTTTCACTGATACGGTTTTCTACCATAATAGAATCTAACATTAGTAAAAAGCCAGGGGAGGCTAGAGCTCGGACCTTATCCATTCGTTTTACCGATTCATGGCCACAATCAATTGTATTCTTTTGATGGCAGCCTCGAGAAATGGTAAATGAAGTGTGGAATTTGTTGAGGTTTGAAAGCTGTATCTTGCATGTTTTAACAACTATAGAATTATGAAATTCTGCAATCTCGGTAGCTGTGGTGGTTATTGCAAATTCTGACCTTTTGTACTCATGTAGTATATGCCAAGTGATATGAAAGGCTCAGCAGACTTCACTGTGGTAATCCTGTAGAATATCTGCAAAGATAATCATGTGCTTCAGTTGGTTAGGATTGGCTTTTGGATACGCTAACGCTATATTTTGTTCTTCAATTTGTTGATGGATACATACTGTTACGAAAACACAACTTGGGTTGTTTTGAGGGAAATCCTTGAAACCTTTTCTTTTCCCTCCTTGAGGTTCTTTGAAAAGCCAACGTCCCAGCATAGCCTACGTCTTTTGACGCCAAAAGCTATCTACCGGTTTCAGCTTCGCGTTAGCAATGGTTTTAAGTCATATGAATCAATCTCTTCACTTGACATCATGGTAAGGTTCGGAAGTAATGCGTTTGGTATGTTTTACTTTTATACCGTACAGTTCAGATTCTTTGGAAATGATGCGTATTTTTTCTGCAAGGGAAATGGAAAGGAAATATACTTATTATCAATCTTCCATTCCTTTACTGATTGTCATGAAAATGAACCATGTTAGAAGAAGGAACAGTTCCTGCTATAAGGATTTATTTTTACATTATTCCCACCAGATTGAGTTGGTTGAGCGATGGTGAAAATGAATGGTAGAGCATTAATTGTCATGCAAGTTTTTCAGGAATTCAGTCAGTTTGAGTTCAGTTGCATTTCGAAAAGCCCTATTCTGATGAACTTTGTTTCTTGCAAAATAAAACTGTTGATTTTTCCCTTTGTTGACACCCCGTATTTACCGGCGTGACACCCATGACGTTTATTTATAAGACCCGTGAACATGATGTGGATCTAGCCCGTAATGTGCACCTCGCCCAATATTTCCGGCACACACTTTTATAATTCATCAGACATTTGATGCATGATTGTTCTGTTTCATTCACGACTGTCTTGTATACGGTCCACATTGCAAATGTCCAACGGATACTATTTGGCCGAGCCTACGTGGGTCAATGGGCAGCATGGGTACCACTTGGCCATCCATCGAAGAGAAAAAAAATCTGGGTACCGAATGGGTGCCACTTGGCCTAGCCCATATGGTACCTGAACATTGCATCCGAACCGTCCAAAAGTGTTTTGGACGGCCGAGATTAAAACACCATCTCTACTCTATCTCTCTCTCTCTCTCCAAATGCGGACCGCCCAAAACCAAAATGGATGGCCTAGATGCACCGAGGGGGTACCACGTGGTACCCTCCCGACACTGAAAAATTGCTCAAGAGGAAAAAATTATTTTTGGATACCGAATGGGTACCACTTGGCCGAGTCTACGTGTGAGTAACATCAATGGGCAGCATACCTAACCAAATTGTTGTAGTATACCTAATCATATTGTTCTTTGCACACCAGTTTTCCATGTACAATAGTCAACACAACTCTAATCACTGATAAAAAAAAAAAAAAAAAAACCTAAACACTAAATCAATAACGAAAAAACAATAGCACAAGTCACAATCAACACGACGTAGTTCTAATGCGTTTCATCACCAAAATTTTGTTGTAGTAGTTCCTTGTAAATCACAAGCCCGCTGCTCACACTCCAACTTCCCCCACCTTGCATCAACTCGCTCACAGGGGAACACCACCTTACAGATCGCTGTTGAAACACGAATGAGCCACAAATTAGGACTCCATAAACATTCCAAAGGAAGCAAGCCATTTTGGTTAACTTGGAATTGGGGCTCGATCTGATCCAAAATTAGACTTTGAGATCGCGATCAGCTAGCCAAAATCCCATTGGTTAAGTGTTTTGAAGCAACCAATTACATCCAACCACATTATTTAACAAGCACATTTGATACCTTCTGTTCACAACATTGTGAGCATGGCATAACCATTGGGAAAACTCAGCTTGAGATCCAGCCTGTACAGGATTTGCTCCGTCAAGCAAGTGAAATTGTCCATCAATAACGGAAGTTTATGCAAAGCAAATGAACCCTTAAGCACTAGCATTTCCCTTTATACTTTTTCCTAGGCAGTTAAAGACCCAGACCATCCTTACGAGGCATTGCAGACAAACTGGGAACCACAAATGATCGGAAAAATTGCAATGATTTACTTCTAAAGACAGCTAATAGCCAAAAAGAACAGGACGTAAAAAAACTTAAGAATGCACAAAATAAAGATGGAGCTACGATATTCAATGTGTATCGTGATCAAATTTGTATAATGATCGATAATGATATTCTATATTTTTGGTGGCACTCACATGTAAATTGTAAGGTATTTAACTGGATTCTCACAATGGCAGTCGGAGATGATTTAAGTGTACCTTGGTTCTTTCTGCCATTTTTCCCCCAATACCAAAATGCAGTGAAATTGCCCTAAAAGGAGAGAGGCAAGGGGAGAATTAAAATACCCATCAGCCTTTGCGAGCAGTGTTCGCCTAGCACGGAGATAGAGCGTACTTGAGCATATTCACCACAAACACCAATGACAAACTGCCATTACACGCTGGAGAATCTTGTTGCCTAAGTAGCCACATTGGTTATTCAGCTGCTTCTTACACCAAATCAAAGACTAACATAAGATACAAATCAAGTACAAACCTCAAAACTTCTTTGAAGTGATCTGCACAATCCTTGCAGGGGTACATCCGAGATAGTATCTCCATCTGAATCCCAATTTTGTGGTCAAAGAACATTATGAAAAAAAAATAGTACAACAAAAACATAAATCTCCCGAATTGCCATTTCCACCAAGCATATCGATCTTGACTGGAAAACTCTTGTAATGCTATTTCAAGGAAAATGAAAAATGTTGCATTCAAGCAAAGACTGTTGGGTTCAATAAGAAGCACACAGAAAGGAGGTTCAAGGAGGACCATACCAGTTCTTTTACATCCTTCTTTTGCTGTCTAGTTGGATTATCTGGATTCTGAAAACATGCACAAATGAGCAGTTTAGTCCGATAGAATGTCAATAAATACGTGATGTGAAATGCTCATGGAGTCGCTACTGTTTCCGGAAAGCACTCAAAAGCATGCAGGCTTCATATGGAGATAAAACATAAACTAGGAAAAAGCAACTACTAATTAAATGAGCAGTGAACAAATGGTATTGTGAAGACCTGAGCAGCAAGAGTGTGTAGAAAGGTCCAGGTGGCCCTGCAAAGCTCTTCTTTTGACACAGGTGTGGCAGTTTTTCCCTGAAGAAACCCAAAAGAGTACTTAATAGAAATCCAGTTCCATTCATTGTAGAATTCAATTGAACACCATTACAACGCCATGCTCCTTGTCCAATACTAATTGAATAAACTGAATTCTAGCAGGCCAATTTCAAGCCATCAACTGTCGCGCATGACTTTGCAATCAGCTTGAAACCACGAAACCAACAAGTAAACTGTATGGCCGACACGGAGTGACATCTCTTCGAAAAGAAGGGCACTATCTAAAGAAGAATTGCAAAAAGGCCAGAATTGGGGAGAAAGTAAAGGAAGAGGACAGACAAAACGTTTGGCCACTAACGATGAGATGGAAACTAAAATGGGGTTTGTGTGTGTGTGTGCGCGCGTGAGGGTCTACTCCTTTCCTTCTTTCCTCGAGAAAGTAAGAGGATTTGGCAGATTAAGAAAACACTGTATTGTTATTGATGGAAAATTAAGCTTACCAAATGCTGCTTCTTCAGTATTACTAGTTGAACTTTGGAAGTCTAGAGACGAAAAGTAAATCACGGAACGACTTTAGAAACCCATAATACAATTGGATCAAGAAACGCAAATCTGGAAATAAGAATGAAAGAGCAAACTACTCCAATAAAAAGAAGGTTGCGCCATTGCTTTTTTGTGTTACATGAAATTGAAGTAAATCAATGTCTACACACACAAGATATTCTCAGATAATCGGGACAGCAAATTCAACAATAGAGAGAGATGCAATAATCAGAGACAATCCAGTACCAGTCTATTAGAGGAATAACATCAAACACTTGGTGTGCTGGTGCTGATCTAGCTCTGCCCCGAAAAATGGAGTTAGGATTTTTTTATTTCGGAAGGGGAGGGTGGAGATAGGAGACTTACACAATGTTGCCAAGGCAGACGACGGGCAATGGGGTCGTCGTATAACGGCAGTGGTGGTGTTCGGCGGTGGTGGCGTTCGCCGGGCTTGGAATCGGCGGTGGTGGCATTCGTCGGGCTTGGACGCCGTTCGTGTGGCTCCTCTCTCTCTCTCTCTCTTTGTTGCAGACTTTGCTTTTTTGGAACGAAGAAATTTTTGATCGGCTTTTACAACAAAAAAAAAAACTATTTCCCACGTGACACAAGTTGAACCTGTGTCATACCCCCGAAACGACACCGTCCAAATGATGCCGCAGGTAGAACCAATGTCATACCCCCAAAACGACATCACCCCACTACTAACTAGTTTTAAGAAATTCTTGGATACTAGATAGACGATTTCTATTAATATCAATTATTTTTTAATAATCCGAGACATTCTTCTTGTAGAAATTATTATACGACATATGATGTATAAATATCTCGTAAATAAAATACATATAAGTGCTTAATCTAAATGAATTTCTATTTCTTAAAATAGGCCGAAATACATTGAATCATATCCTCTCTAATATAAACAAATCTTAGGAGATTTTAAGTAAGTTTTCTATCCATCAGAGTGATATTTTAATGATCCAAGACATTTATAATGTAGAAAACAAAAATATACAAGTTATTTAAAAATTTCATATTAATTAAAAATGAATTAATACTTGATCTGAGTGAATTTATATTTCTTAAAATAGGTTTGATTATACTGAATCAAAACCATAATAAACCGGTTCCAAACATATCAGAATTCAGATATCGAATCGGCTTTGAACGAAATGAAGAATGTCATTTTTCGAAGAACTCGCTGCACATCATCATCATCCTTAATTACCACAATCAACATCATCGTCGCGGTTCACTCATCGATCAACTCTGAGTTATCTTCCCTTTCGTGGACAGTCAGGTTCTTCTCTCTCTCTCTCTCTCTCTACATTTATATAACAGAAGCAAATTGTATTTAGTAAAAGAGGAAATCTGAAAAATCTTCAATAAAGAAGTATGAAATGCGAAAGTAGAAGAAGGGGAGAAGATAATTAGGGTGGCTGTTTCTTTGGATAGTTAAAGGGGTAGTTTAGGAAGTTAAAAATTTGAGCTTTCGTAACCGCTGTCACACCAAGAGGAGTGCCCTTTACAACAGTAACAGTCAGATGATAGAATGCTTGGGTTTATGTTTACTGTTATGAGTGTGATTGTATGATTGTGGTATTGCTGAATTTCCAATGATCTGGATATTTTCTTTGTTCGTTCGAATTTCTAATTCCACCACGGAATGATGAATTGTTCAAGGTTAATTTGATTTGGAAAGGCTTGTGTTTGTTACAGTTGTTGCTCGTTTTGATCTCGTGTAATGTTGAAAATGGTTTTGTGTGTCTAATTGAATTTGTTTTCGAGTTAACTAGTAGAGCAATAAGAATGTAGTTTTGTGGGCATTGAGAATGTGGTGGGTTGGGATTGTGACTCCTAATGAAGTGGAATTATTCATGATGTGGATCTTTCCTTTGTGTTTCTTTTGCATTGGATTAAATCCTGGGATTGGATTAAAGCCACTGTTTTCCACTTTGAGACAGACTTGGAGATTACACAGTTAGCAAGGGTGAGGCTCAATAGGTTTTCTCACGGCTAAATAGTTCAAGGGGGAATAGGTCAAAATACCATGGGATAGGAAATAACAGTAGCCCACCTGGGTTGCTAGTCCAGCCCAACAAATGATATACCAAACATGATGTTTAGGTGCCCAACACCTTCACAATCCAATCCCACGTTCCAAACCATGTATCGATCATGCCGTAAGAAGAACGTAATTCTGCAATTTTTGAAGCATTTAAGTCGAATTTTCATGGCTTCCTGTGACTCATTGTAATTCTTAGATTGAGTAAGCTGTAATGTCAAAAGCTTATGTTTTGCTAAACTTTGTCAATTGGTATTTTTTGTTGCGTACATATATTTCTACCCACGGATTGTGAAGGTAAAAACTATAGTTTTGTACCTACAAAATAGATTTTCTCTTTCATTGGCTTCATGTTGCATTAGTAAGCCATATTGGAGATGTGGTTCTAAGATTTTCGGGTGTTGTTACTTAAATAAGTGAAATGCCCTCTTGGTGTATGATCGGGCTAGATGATGGGAATAGTTTTTTCACAATGTATAAAGGTTCAATTGTTTGTATGATGAAAGATGTGTGGAACCTTTCTTCATTTTGTGTAACATTTAATTTGGGTCTAAGGTGGAACTGTATTTTCATCCTTTTGTATTTACCACAGGTTCAGGTTGGTGGTTCTTCTCTCTATATTTATCTCTCCCACACTTTGCACTCAAAACATAAACACATACCTATACACTATGTTAACCGAAGATTATCATAACCATTCAACTCTTGTTTTGCCTCTTAATTAAACAACACACATACCCCAGTAATGTAAGCTTACATTTTGCAACAGCTTTTTACTATGTAATTATCATGTTTGTCTTCTATTCTGCTGATAGAATGATATTTGCTCGGGTTTATGTTTACCAACTTAAGAGCGGGGATGGGGAAGAAGATAAATATTTTGAATTTTTTTTTTAAAGTGGCATTGGCAGAATTATATAAAATTTATATGTTTGTCTGCTCTTAATGCTATTACTCAATACAGAACGTGAAGAATGCATTCTTTGTATGAAAATGTCGTTATGTCCTCGATTTGGCTTTCCTACTTTTCTTGAACTTCCTACTTTTGTTATGTCCTTTCTTTGCGCAACATATAGACACATTAGTACTTGTCTACTTGATGATTATTTTGAATATCAACACTAGAATAGTAGTGTTTGTTCATCTGTTCGTGGTTCTCTGTCTAACATGAACTTTGGTTTTGTTCGTAAATTTTCAAAATCCAGAAGTTACACTTTATGACCTATTCTCCCATTGTTTGAGCTCAGATGACCCATGAAGCATGACCATGGAGAAGATTTATATATACTAATTTCTTGATGAAACAGATTAGAAAGATTATGGCTTATTAACTGTTTATCTTTTATGACGATTCATAAGAGATCTGCTCAAAGACTGCGCCAAAGAAACCACTGTTAAAACTTCTGTTTGTGTGAGAGTACTCTTATATTTCTTGAAATTGTTTTTTATTTTGATGTGGGTAGAGGTATATAATCTTGGATTAAGAAAATTAATGCAGTTTAGAGTTATGACAGGATTACGTTGTTCTCTTCCTCAGGTGAAAATGGTGCAGAAATAAATGCTCGATTGAAGCGAGACTTGCTCCCAACAATGATGAGCGGGGTTATGTATTGGCCCTTTTGCGATTTTATGACATTCAAAGTCATCCCTGTTCATTTGCAGGTAAGCATGAGATGTTATCTCCATAATAAGCCATTTTACAAGATTGAATACCAGGACAACAAAGACTAATCCAAAACCCGTGGCCGATGATCAGTAAAAACAAAAACTTAGAGAAAGCAAGCACCAATCAATGATAAATCAGCTGATGACCATATGGGATGATATTTCTGGCGTCTGTCATTGCAAACCGAACTGTACCAATGCAATCTGCACATCATCTGCAGCAACAGGGTTGGAGGAGAAACCCCTACATTATCCGTCGAGCAGCGACAGTCACACATAGTTCACTTTGTATTTTTTTGGGTACACAGTTCACTTTGTATTTATGTGTTATAACAGTGTAGGTAGATTGTTATGGTCTTGTGAAGTACTAGAGGGTAGTGACAATTGATATGGGGATTTAATTGTTCATGGCCTCTGCTAGTGAAAGAAAGAGGTTGATTCTTTGTAACCTTGTTTCTTGGAACTTTTCTCCCGCTCAAATCAAATTTGGTAGAACTGCATTTGGACTTGGATCTTGTTTCTCCTCATTGGAAATCAGTTGATTAGGTTCATGTCACTCTATTGTTTTGGATCCAATTTTAGCTTGTCAATGCTAGTCCGACAAATATTACCGGTGTTTCCCTAACCGAGCATTTGAAAGTAGTGGAAAGAGCAGTAATCACTATCCAATAATAAGATTATGCTCAACATGTGAGGAGAAACAAAGTTGGAAATAGGAACCGAAATGTGTAAATTTAATTACAGTTCTGCTCACCCTTTGCTCAATGGAATAAAACTAAATATACCGGCATGTACGTCGTTGAACAAAAAGTCATGGTACTGAAGCAAAAGGATTTTATAAAAAATTTACACAACATCCCTGAGCTTACTTAGTTTAACATTCCACTCATGGTCGGACAATACAAGAACTAATTTGTGTTCGGCCAGAGGTGCTGTGAGGTCATGGGCCAGCCGAGTTTGATCCTCTATGGTCATGGGTACAACATGCACCATTGCTTATCCATTTTGCTCATCATCAGTCTTTCACCGTCTTCATGAGCCAGAGAGCTGCTGCTCGTGCTGCTTCAGCTTGTACACTGAGACCACAGATTGAGCTTCCAAATCTAGCCTTAGCACATGACCTTCCCATCAGAATTCCAGCTAGAGCAGCAAAAGTCATCGCACCAGTGAAGAAAGCGGCCTCAAAAGTGACTGAGTGCCTGATTTTGAGGAGCATTCCAAGAAGCATTGAGAGTCAAGGCAGCTTGTGGAGCCTTGTTGAGGCAGCTTGTATTCCTTCACAGATGTATAACTAATTAAGTAATCATCTAGTGATCAATGCTTCAATTGTCAAACACCTTCCTGTTTCTCCAACACCAGGTATTTTCCCATTAAAAATTGCAGCAAACAGCGCAAAATGGTCCCTATTTGGCACTGTGTTGAGACAAGTGGAAGGGGGGTTGCAGATTTATCTAATCCACTCGTATATTGAAGTTAGAAACGTCTCCAGTTTGGATCGTCCACGATCAAACCAGATCAACTTCCCAACGAACATTTGAACAAGATGTGCTCAACTGTCTCAGTATCAGCATCTGATTCAAAGCTAGTACTAACAAGCAATCATTTGGCATCACAACCAACCAAACTGGAATAAGCAACTCACAACAATCTGCTAAATAAAACATGTAATTTTTTCAAGAATGCAGTAGGTTCAGTCTGTACAGAGAAATATGAGAACCACCAACGGCTAATAATGTATGTAGAATACATTATAGGCTCCATTTGGCTAACAACGTGTTTAAGATATGCGATGGGAAACAAAAAATTGAACACAAGAAAATGATGAAGTGTATTTTTTAGAGTATGATGTATGAAAATGATGAGAGTCTACTGTAACTGCCACCTGGGTTGTGAACAGGCCAAAGGAATTCAAGGCATGTCCAAACAGACTATGCAAGTCTTCCTTTGCCCTGCTATGTACGCAAATTC